>JBBPKG010000259.1:22480-36277 GCA_038089115.1 Fistulinella cinereoalba | reverse complement strand
GGTGCGGTCTTGCCGTCACTGTACCCTAACGGAGGCACGGCGTCTGAGTTCGACTACAAATGGGTCCCTACTTTTTTTCATCCCCGTCTTGCTCTTACCTTTGTGACTTGTCCTGCTTTTCTTCGTGACCGGAAACTGGACCCTCCTCTGATCTTTACTTCTGCTGCAATCTCGGCCCTCAATGGATACAGGACGCCTCCCAGCTTATCGTTCTTCATATTTGTTGAGGTTTCATCCTTACCCGAGAGTGAAGCCATCAGTTCGTGAGAGGATTACGGTGGGTTGTATTCATCACACCTTCTGACTCTGGGAAATGCTTACTCCGAATCTGTGTCGAACAGGCCTCAACGACTTGGGAAGATGGGCAGTTCCAGATGAATCCTCTATATCCCGTAAGCTTTTAGGCTGTAAAGCACGTTGACTCTAATTAGACGACGACGGCTCTAGGAAAGCGATATTCCATTTACTCTTGATGATGCTATTCATGGAACCAGTGGCGTCCCTAATGAACCCCAAATTCATCAGCAACGTTTAAGCATGTCTTCACTTGTTATTGTAAGTGGCGCTATCCGTTTTCCCGGTTTCATTGAGCTTAACTTGCACTCTTCTATGAAAATAGGACCTCGCACTGCTGTTCGCGAAGAAAGTGCCCGTCCAGGATAAATAGTCGCACTCTACTTGAGTGCGCTCCAAGGTCATCCAGCTAGGGAGCAGCATGGTTGGTTATGTTGGATATTTCGCTCCCACAATGTATTTTTCTGTGTAATTACGTATATCTCACTCATAAGTCGTCGATTAACATCAATTAAAAAATCTGAGCCAGTTATCGAAGAGCTAAAACCCGATGATTGTCTTTGCCCGCTCGCACAATAGCCACTCTGCCGTCAATGAGGCGCTCTCGAGTCAAAAGGAAGCGAGGATCGCGTTGTGCCTGGTTGTTGAGGTATAGACCCCCTGCTTGTGCCAACTGGCGTGCCGCCGCTGTAAAGTGGTCAGTTGAACATGGAAGATAAAGTTGCTACACATGCATATTTACATTTTGACGGGGCAAGCTGATGGTTCGCGACGAGGCTGGGCAATGACGTATCGAACATTTCGTCCTCCGAGCAGAACACAAGTCGAGGGTCACCCGCAAGCGCTTTGATAATTTTCTCAGCGTTCAGCGTGGTATAGTCTGTGCCAAAGAGGACCTGAGTTGCTACCGTAGCCGCATCCAGGCCTTCCTCTGAGCAGAAGTGTCAGTCACGGCGCGCGTTAGAACGACAGACACTGACTGCCATGGACCATCAGCGTAACTTCCCTAGCCAACAATTTCTGCGCAGCTCGATCCTCTGGGTAGGTCTAGCAGGTGTTCATATTCATATCAGACCAATAAGATCATCGAGGAAGCGTACCAGATGGTCGCAGATCACAGAGGATATTTCCTCTACAGGGAGTAACGTAAATAACTTGAGGTATTTCTCCACGTCTGAGTCGCTCGTTCTCATGAAGAACTGAAGTTGTCAGATCAACATCAGATGCCCTATGACTCATGAGGATAGATGGACCTGATAGAAATCAAAGTAACTCGTCAAGCTGGAGTCCAACCAGACGGCATTCCCTGCGCTCTTCCCAAACTTCTCTCCCCGTGACGTGGTTAAAAGAGGAGTCGTCAACGCAAAGGCTTTCTCTTTTGCGATATCTTGCTCGGAGAGTAGGTTATGATTATGTTCAACTTTGTTTATGAGTTCTATGCCGGACAGGATGTTTCCCCATTGGTCTGATCCGCCAATTTGAATAGTGCATCCGTGAGTTCTGTATAACTCGAAAAAGTCATAGCCCTGAAGAAGCTGATAGGTGAACTCCATGAAGGAAATGCCTTGCTGAGACGTCATTCGCGTCTTCACACTGTGGTTCCAAGTCAGAAGGGCGGGAATGACCAGTCAGCCCCGTACCTATCTCTCGCAAGCATGCTATTCACCCGGAAATGTATACCAGCAGTGCGCAGGAAATCGAGCAAGCCGACGTCTTTAAGCCACGTGAGGTTGTCGAGAACGCGCACGGGAGGTAGAGTGGACAACGGAATCGACAGTTTGTCCTCTGCATACGTAACCGCACCGGAAAAGAAATTCCGGATCGCTTGGGCAAGCTGCGACGCATTCAACTCGACTTGAGTTTTCTCGGCCAGCTGGCGCTCTATCATGCGTCCGGAAGGATCCCCCACCAAGCCCGTCGCACCACCTATCTGCGGCCAACGCGTCACGAGAGGCTGAATAGTCGCATTGTCGGTTCACTGCTTACAAGTAAAATCACGTTGTTACCGCGCAACTGGAAATGCAGCAGACAGAGCAACGGGAGAAGATGGCCGGCATGGAGCGATATGGCGGTAGGATCCACTCCAAGATAGATAGTCCGAGGTTGTTTAAGGTGCTTGTTGAGTTCATCCGGGCTAGTATGAGTACCCTTCAGCAAGTACTAACCGTGTGGAAATAGGATGACACTCACCGAGTTATATCAGCTATGAAATCCCTGGAACGGAGCTCTTGAATAAGACTTCTACCGTTGTGGAAAGGTCTCTGGAATGGATAATTTTTCGGCTTGTCAGGAAGCGAGCGAATGCATCGACGAGCAAGACGGAGCATCTGCTGTGACGCTCAGGCTAATGATCTATTGGTGGAAATTTCACCCAAGTAGTGCTGTGCAAGCGAAAAAGGAAAGAGCTTGGCACTGCCCGTCTCAGGTTCTGCAACCAGTCGAAGTCGTTTCAACATGGTCTGCAAGCTACGAAATATCTTCGATCGCTGCGCAATGTGTCGAGGCAGAGGCCATTTAGATATGCACAATGAACATGTATTATACTGCTACCAACCCTCACAACCTCAACATATGTAAAGTAATGCTATGCAGCGTCTCCTGAACTTGTAGCTTCGTCATCGGGGTCGATGATCAAAGAAGTAACGTAGTCGCTGCCGTTCCGTATAGTATCTTTCCATCAGGCTCGTCGCGGCTGGACCCACAAACGTACTGCCAACGCCACCAACGTCCGAAGAGCCATCTTTGCCGCAATACACATCCCCCCCAATGCAATTTTATCGACATGCCATGGGCTCGCATTAATCCGGGGGTAATCAGTCTCTAACCCATGGTAATTGTTTGTGGCACACGTACGTGCTCATCAAGATGCTCCTACCAGTCATACTCGACTGCAGAGAGGGCAAGAGGGCAAAATGTGGGTGTCGAAGGGGGGTATGAACCGTATTTCCAGTGCGGAGAAGGAGAGGGCGTCGGAGATGAGTTCAAAAATGACAGGTGAGACAGTTCCAAGACGCACCCAATAAACATTCAGCACCAGCTTCGAACAACCGTCAAGGTGTTGCATGTTCATCGCCATGTACGATCACTGCTGGCCCCCTGTAAAGGCAATCAGACTGGGCTCAACACCGCTCTCTGGGGGGGTTTCCGTTCTGACCAGTATTAAATGGTATGTCCAAGTAGAATAGTTCAAGAAACAGTCGACATCGCTGTCTTGCTATTGTCGTCAGAATCCGACTCAAGCGGAGAACAATCTGAGCTGCTGGACTCACACTATTTCTTCGAGCTAGGTGGCTTGCTTGCAGGATGATGCACAACAGTTGGGCTTGTGTGTCACCTATGTCGACGACGACCGCACAAAAGTGGTCGGGAAAGAGACGTGGTTGTGGTAGAACAGAAATTACAACAAGGCTTATCAGCTCAAGGTATGAAATAATTGCAACAGTTACAGCGCAGGGTATGAACTCACGATTTGCGTCGTCATGGACAGCTCTTGTGAATGAGGGACGAAGAAGGGATAGAGACCTGACATGTCCAACACTTGCTCTTCTCCAGCCCAACTGCTTGGTATCAGAGAGACTAAAGAATGAGCATACGTTGGAAACGGGCGAGAGAGGTACAGTAGTGCCATGCACCTTGGAAAGACATAATTAGCCCTCTGGCATAGCGCATAGGTATTTCGCGTGCATGGTGTGCAATCAGTCATGACACACACGGACATGCAGCGAGACCCGACAAATCGGCTGCGGTTGGATGTACCAGATAGGGGCCCAACGCCAGGTCAATCTTGTGTACAAGGAGCAAAGTATATGGGTGGGGCTGAACCCAAGCAGTCGTGCTGGAAAATGCACAGGTGAGCCAACCAACAAAGAATGGGACTCGAAAATACGTGCGTGGGGCGGCGAATGAGTGGTTGGGCTCAAAGATACATGAACAGGGCTGAAAGCAAGCAGTTAATGACAAGGAAAGGACTGAAAATAGTGGTTACGCTCAAAGGGCGAGTAGCACGCGGTCAGGCCCGCCTTGTTTACAAGCTTAGGTTGGAAGGGTTTTCTTGCAGCACACCGTAAATTTTGCACAGCAGTCAAATCACGTCATGTATGAACATTATCATTGGACCTTCTCTTGACACCGTGTCGTCTTGATCGCACAAACTTTACAATACCATACTGCTGTCCTTACTACTCGACGATGTAACCTGCATGCTTGAACCAGTTCCTAGCTTTCTCTGGTGTGATGCTGCCTGTGGCTTCATGAAGTGAGGCAACTGGATCTTCGAGCTGGCGTAGTCGGTCACCATGCCGGCGGATGTATGCCTTCACTATTCAAATAGTTACGATCATACGTGCAACTATGCGTCAGAACGGGTTGATAACGTACAAGTGCTAAAAGATTCCTTGATTGGAGTGAGGTCTGGCGAGTAGGGAGGTAAATACAGTAGCAGACAGCCTGAAAACTTCAGATAATGAGTCTACAAAGTAAATTCCAAAACAGACCTGCACCCTCGACCAGCTCAGTGAGTTCAGGGCTGTGGTGGATGCGACAATTATCAAGTACGAGTACCGACCATGGTTCTGGGAATGGGTTCATAAATGGTAGCTGTAAGACGGTATCACCATTCATTAGTACATAGGTTTGTGAACAGATCACTTACGACTTCTTCTGCGATAAACTCATAGAAATCATTCGCACCATACGAGCCTGGAATTGCACGGGCAGCAAGGTAGCCTTCAGTGGTCAGCGCTGCACACAACGAGTGCTGGTCACCACGGACAAAGACGTCCGTGATATGAGCTCGCTGACCACGAGCTGTATGTCCATAACGTCTCGCAAATGTTCGTTCATCCTTGCTCGTTTCATCGACCACAACAAACTCGGAACCATCACCAGCAAAGTCTGTTTGCAGCATCGTTTTGAACTGCTCTCGCCTGGCCTCATTTCGCTCGGATGCCAGCTTTCGAAGAACTTTATAAGTAAGCCCTGCATCTCGGAGGTTTTCACATAGTGTCGATGGGGCGATCGTTATGCCATGCTGAATCGCCAGCCATGCACAGGCTTCGTCCAAGTACAGGGTTGAGTCTTCTGCATAAAGGTCTTCAAGAGCCATCAAGGCCGCTCGTGTGAGGAGACGGGTGCGCCCAAGAAAGGGAGAAGGTGGTCGATTGACAGCGCCATGCTCTTCGAAGATCTGGCGCCAGCGATAGCAACTTCGGGTGGAAACTTGAAGCAGCTCGCATATATCCTCGAGGGGCCATCCATAGTTCCATAGGTCCAGAGCGCATTCTTTGACATCGTTACTGATCCGCCGATTGCCCATCGTCGCTGAGTCGCTGAGAGCAGGACCTTGTACGCGGTGGAGGCAGGAGGCGGCTGTTTCCTTTTTTGGTCACGCGCGGGAAAAAAACGCGTTTGCCATTACTTCCCGAATCAGCTGTTACTAATTGAATGCGCAGGCGGGGTATTCGAGGTCTCGCACCGACGATTGCTAAATTTGAGATCACCTACCGGCTTCTTTTTTGGGCAAATTGAGGCGCGAACGTCCGGCTTTCCATACAACGACGGATAGGTCCAAGTCGGACTCTCGGAGAGCCCATTATCCCACGCCAGCATCCACTACACCCTTGACTTTCATCGATACATCGATCAGCATCTCCCACTCCATCGCACTATACTCGCCTCCCAGGTTTCCTGCATCATAAAATTCAAGAAGATGGGACGCCATGAGTCCCCCTCGCGGAACGAAGCCTCGTCGTGCGTGCCCGACGAACGTTCTACTACTAACACTCCACTACCTGTTGGTATCTTCAGCGTTTTGGGCGGTATTGAGGCTGATATACACCTCTCTGAGACTCAGGCTGTTTCTAGTGTACAAGAGGAACATGTCATCATGGACCATGCCTCCTCTGAGCAGAGCTCTGATGACGAGATGGCTCTCCCATCCAACAACCAACATGGCGAAGTCGGCAGTGCCTTGGATACTGCGGGAGCTCACGCTGACGCTCCAGAACTCGATTTGGATGAAGTCGCTCCAAATGGTGCGCTCCCTGAGCTAATGATGTTGACAGAGCTTCCAAACAGTTTGTGTTCCAGATATTTCCAAGTACACGCGTGATGTCGACCCTAAGCTCATGAAAAAGTTTGAGCGCTTCCGCATTCTTGTAAGTAATAGCTGGCGTCACGCGATCACGGTAGGAGGTCTCACTACCACCTATACAGTACCTTCGTCGGTCCCCGTATAGAGCGTGGTTCAGTACGTTTGTCCGCGCTCCTCAGTGCCACCGCTTACACTATATGTTCATTCGATCTGTCAATGGCTCGCAGTTGAATTCGGACAAACATCCTTTTAGAAAAGCTGGTGCGAGGCTGCACCTGCCAGGTTAGCTCAGCTGGAGGGGGTCACACACCATTCAAAGCTTGACCTTGATGGCTAAGAATCAGTGCTCAGCCCGAAGAGCGTGGCGCTGAGAGCAACGTGTGATCGTTTCTTCCAACACAATCGCATCGCGCGTCGTGTAGACGGTGGCCACTCTTAGATTTTACTACATCTCGGGAGAATGAATGAAGAGAGGCTGCAGAGTCTGGTGACTTTTTCTAATTGTTTTCGACGTATTTCGTATACTGTTTTGAGGATACTACTACTCTTGATCATGGAGTTCGAAGTCATTGCACAGTGCGCCACGACGCGCGCTCGCGTCTGTCGCATGAAACTCGCCCGTGAGTGCCTCTGACCTCTTCAGAAGCAAGGGATCAATAGCCCTCGAGATGGCGTCACGATGCTGCCCACGTTCATGCCCGTCGCAACGCAAGCTGCGATCAAGGGCCTGACACCATACCAAGTCGAAGCCCTCGGGATCACCCTCATCCTGAACAACACGTACCATCTCAACCTCCGACCAGGCACCCAGGTGCTCGACGAAGCTGGAGGAGCCCACACGTTCCAAGGATGGCATCGAAATATACTGACGGCAAGTGCTTCTCTTCTCCCCCGATTCGTGTCATTAACCCAACATGCCCCGCGCGACCCGATCTAGGATAGCGGCGGTTTCCAGCTCGTCTCGCTCGACAAATTTACCCAGATCACGGAAGAAGGCGCGCTGTTCTCGAGCCCCTTCACCGGGGAGCCGACTCTTCTGACTGTAAATCCCCGCTGCGTGTATGATCCGCGCGACTGATGCGATCCCTAGCCAGAAGAGAGCATCTCGATACAGCACTCGATCGGTGCGGATATTATCATGCAGCTCGATGACGTCGGTGGGTTCGCGGGGCAGGACGTATTCCTGATAATGGCTGACCCGACCTAGTGAGTAGCCTCACCGTCGGGCCCAGGGTAGCCGAAGCAATGGAACGCTCCGTCCGATGGCTCGATCGCTGTATTGCGCAGCACGAGCGATCGGGGCGCAAGGACACGCAGAACCTCTTCGCAATCGTCCAAGGCGGGCTGGACCCTGATCTCCGCGACAAGTGCTTGGATGCGATGGTGGACAGAAAGGACGACGTCGCCGGGTTCGCCATAGGGGGCCTCAGCGGAGGGGAAGAGAAAGGTGAGTCCGACAGTCGCTACGGGCGAAATGACTCCCGTCCGGACGGCGTCTAGATGTGTTTTGGAGGATGTAAGGACCAATCACACGACCACCGTCGCCTGCATCTCACCACCCACAGTATCAGGCAATGTACGGACAAGCTGCCCGTTGATCGTAAGCCCCTTCTTCACACATTCCGGAATTCAGGCATCCACGTCGCTACTGATCAGGGCCACGGTATTCGATGGGCGTCGGATTTGCAGAGGGTTAGTATCACGCGCAGTTGGCCGGCTGACTGATCATAGCACACCGCTCCAGACCTGCTTGTCTGTGTGGCGCTGGGTGTTGACATGGTGCGTTCGGGCCGACGTCGCCACCATGAGAAATGGGGTGCGAGGGCGATACTGACAAGCTTCTGCAGGCAGACTGCGTATTCCCCACTCGAACCGCCCGATTTGGGGTTGCACTAACCTTCAAGGGCCCGCTGAACCTCCGTGCGTCATCGGCTCAAACAGGCTGTCCGACCAGCGTCGAACGCTAACCCCTCAACCCAGGGCTCAAGAAGCACGCAAAGAGCATGGATCGCATCGATGATGCGTGTCCCTGCCCGACGTGCACAAGCGGGACGCCTCGTGCCCTGCTTCATCACATCGTCACGATCGAGACCGCAGGAGCGCACGGTATCTCGACCTGGCCCTCATTTAATTACCGCGTCGTGCTGACGTCTTAGCCCAATAGCTCTGACGCAGCACAACCTCGTCTTCCAGGCACAAGTCATGGGCGGGGCCCGAGACGCGATCGTGGAAGGACGATTTCCCGAATACCTACGAGCGTTCTTTAGGGGGTATTTTGGCGAGCAAGGATACCCCGCGTGGTGTGTAAATGCCCTAAAGAGTGTGGGCGTTGACTTGCTCCAAGGGGAAGATGTACCGCTTATACCAGGAGCCGGCGTCAAGTGGGAGTATTCGGACATGGTATAGCATTTACAACAAGCTCAAGGGTATAGGTGCCCGTCTGTCGACGACACGTAGATGACAGAATGCTATCGTTTACTCCTTCGGCTCGGCCGGGCATTCTTCGCCTTTCTCCTCTCTGTCAGTTTACGCGTCTTGTGGATCTGATCGACAGTCTTGATCTCGCTTTTGATGCGTTGGACCGACTTGCCTCCGAAACGCTTCCCGCCCTTTTGTTTGTTCGCCTTACCGGCTTTGGCCGACCGCACATCCATGCCGTCGCCCTCCGTGCCAGCAGACTGCGCCTTCTTCTTGAGTTGCCTAGACTTTCGTTCATAGTTTTTGTCCAGCTTATCTAGGGGCTTCGCCTCGACGACCCTGTTATGCCTCCACCGCCTTCCACGCACTGATGCCGGTTGCTCTGCCTCCCGTTCGCCGATCTTAGGGATTGACACCCTGGCTCTCTTCTTCCATTCCTCAAACCGGCCGCTCCGGTAGGTCGCAGGCAGCCGTGTGCCGTTCTCCGTCCGCACGAGCTTGACATTGTCCGCGCCACTGCCGTCGCCCTTGATGAACTTTTTCTTCTTCTTGTCCCATGTAAGCCGGCTGCGCTGTTTCTCGGCCACTGTCACGTCCCCCGCGAGATCGAAGGTGGCAGACTGTGCCTGTACAGCAAAGGACGACGCGCCGTCTGTCAGCGAGTATCTGCGCGTGACCGATCAGCAGGGCGTGTGCACGCGATGTTATGCGACGCACCCCTTTTCGGTGTCGGCGTCCTTGGAATAGTGCGACATGTAAAACGCCTCATCACGATAGCTTTCCTTGGCCCCTTTCCCGGCACAGTCGAACACAGCCTAAATGGAAACCGGTCAGCCTGACCCATCGGATCAGATGAGGCACGCACCATAATGTCCTCCTCGTCCGCCATGTCCACATCGACATCACCCTGCGGTGATATGTTTCTGTCCCCCGCCTCGGCACCTGGACCGGCACCTAAACCGGCCCCAGATGTAGAAGCAGGCGCCACAGTTCTTTCCACAGCCCGCGCCATCGCTTTTCGGCGTTCTTTCATCAATGCAGCAGTCGCAGTGCCTGCTTTACCCCGCGTTCCCAATTCAAACACGGTCTCTGCGGGCCGGAAGGCGCTCACAGCGCGAACCATCGCAAGACGCTTGTTCTCCCGCTCCCTCTCATCGCCCAGTAACGCGAGGGTGACGGCGTCCTCCGCCGTGGCTTGCCGCATGAGAGATAACACCGGATGCACCCCTTGGGCGTCCCCAGCCCATCCGTCGCCCGACTTGGCCATGTCCTTGGCGCGTGTGTAGCTTGCGGGGCTCGCTTTTCCTCGGCTGCGCTCGTACATGGACTGGCCGCGATCCATGACGCCACGGAGGCTGGACAGATGGTGATGGGCCGCATAGAGCGTCCGGATGTACTCGACCTCTACATCGACGGTATCCCGCGGAAAGGGCCCGAGAATGAGCGACTCCGTGTACGGTCCCTCCGAGGTCCGCACAGAGGGTGGGTGGGCGGCGACGCCCAGGAGCGGGCGTGCGAGAAACAGCTGCAGATCGCAGAGGTGGGCGGCTTCATTATGCGTGACGAAACTCCAGGCCCAGCCCTTTCTGCCTGCGCGGGCCGTTCTGCCGACGCGATGGACGAAAATTCGCGCGCCGACAGGGAAGTCGTAGTTGATGACGTGTTCAAGGATCGGGATATCGAGGCCGCGCGCGGCGACATCTGTGACGACTAAAATCTGGGACCTGCCAGCGAGGAACTGAGACATTTGGAAAGTCCGCGTAGATTGGACGAGAGATCCATAGAGAGCAGAGACGGCGTAGCCAGCTGCGGTGAGAAGCGCCGAGAGGTATTCAACGTGATGCTTCGTGGCGGCAAACACGAGAGTTTGATGGGGCGCGGTGTGGGTGGGGTATTTTACCTTTGCTTTGCCTTTATTCTTTGGGTCGTTGATGGAGGAGTCGTTTTGGGATGATTGGTTGCTTGCAAAGGGAACGTTGATGACGTCCCTGAGGAGGGAGAGCAGGCAAGCATCCTTTTCGGACTGTTTTACGGAAAAGAAGGCCATGCGGAGGTCGGCGCTTATTTTGGATTCAGCATCGAGGCGGACGAGCTTCGGATCACGCAGACCAGCTTTTGCGAACTCGACGAGGGATTTTGGAAGGGTGGCAGAGAACAAGAGGGTCTGGCGCGACGCAGGAAGGCGGGCGAGAATCTCCGACAGGGCGGTTGAAAAGCCGAGTTCGAAGAGGCGATCTGCCTCATCGAAGACTACGTATTGGACGGAAGCAAGGGAGAGGGACATCTCGACAGTGAGGTGGAGAAGACGTCCGGGAGTTGCAATGATGCTGTATCGGGGTGTTAGAGGCGCAGAGGGGACGAAATGAGGGACTGACACATCCGGGTTTCCGCTGATCATCTCGAATTGTTCGTCCATACCTTCGCCGCCCACAACGAGGCCCCACCGGAGAGCTTCGCCCGAGTTCATTTCGGAGTTGTCGTCAAGTGCGTCGCCGGCGTGGGGCGTCGCATCGCCCTTCCAGCCTTTGACGAGGCTCTTGCCGACTTTGAGGACCTGGACGGCGAGTTCGCGTGCGGGGACGAGGATGATGGCGCGGACACCAAAAGCGTGTGCGTGGCAGCCGCCGAGACGCTGCACCAGGGGAATCATGTACGCGAGTGTTTTTCCGGAGCCGGTGCGGGCCATGCCGACGACATCACGCGGGGGGGTGGCGAGGAGGGCGGGGATGGTCGCACGCTGTATGGGGGTGGGGGTGCGGTAACCCTGGAGGGTGAGCGCACGGAGGAGGAAGGGGTGGAGACCTGGGCGGGGTGAGCGGGGCAGGACGGGGCAGGGCAGGACGGACCGAGGCTCTGGAAGCTGCCGCCGCCGACATCGGGCTTTGATGTTTTTTTTGATATTTTCTTGAGGAGCAGTGTTCCGGATTTGACATTGCGTTTGAGGACGGCGTGTTGTATGAATTCGTCGTCCGAGTTCTGTCCGGCCAGTGCGGGGGCCATGTCGTGCGATGCTCCGGAGATGGACGCGGCGGATGAGCAAGATCGGTACAGCCCATCGCTGCGGCTGTGCACCTGTCCGGATATATAACCTCGTCTTCTCTCCCCAGACCTCATCAGCCCCTAGTCACGACCAGTCATGTTCTACTACCTCGTCTGCTCCCTCTTCGCCGCCCTCGTCGCCGCCCTCCCCGTCGCACGCGACGTCTGGACACCCCCCATCACATACCCCACCGGAGACACCGTCTGGTGGGCCGGCGAGACTTACACCGTCTTCTGGAACGCCTCCAATCCACCCTCGGAAATCACCAACCGCATTGGCCAGGTCTATCTGCGCAACAACAATGCAACCCAAATAGCGCCCCTTGCTCAAGGCTTCCCCTTGACCGACGGCAGCGTCAATGTGACCATCCCCGCCAACACCACCACAGGGGACGACTGGATCATCGTCCGTAAGTCGATTTCTAATCGGATTGCATGCCGCGCACCCGCTAACATCCCTCTCCAGTCTTTGGCGATTCGGGCGACTGGAGCCCCCCCTTCACTATCATCAACCTAGGATCATGATGCTATGACATACATTACTACTGATGACCTGATGATGTACGCTGTACACAAACTCACGGACACTGGACACTGTCGAACTGATCTACATACTCATTCGGGACAATTTCATCGTGCATGGACGATTTTCGCACCTGCTGTACTCGATTATTAGTCTGAAATAAAACGAGGCTTCTATCGCACCATTCTCACAGCACTGCCTCGATCGTTAGGGTTGTTCGCACCCATGACTGACACCCGTCCCGAGATAAGAAACACTAGGGTCAGAACCTTCTATCTTGGGTAGTTTCAGGGCCCATCCCCCAAGGTCTAGCCGATTAATGCCACATTCGTACCCACAGCTATCAGTTTTCTCACCCCAAGTCCCTCAACTAGATTACGGCCGATGGCTCGGCGAGTTCCTTGTTCACATTGAGTGTACCGACAGCCGCCCCATTTCGAACAGTAACTTGTAGTTTCTCGCTAGAAGCAATAATAAAGAATGCAGTATTTCTGTCGAAGACGTAAGGTCAACCTTCGGGTGAGGTATTATTCCGCTAATTCCTTGTTTCGTTGTCCAATTTCCGTAGTCTATGAGCTTTCACCCTCCAATCAATCTTAAGTACTCGCGATGTTTCGAATTTTCGTCAAAGTCTCGCAATAGCCATGAAGTCCTGTCCCCAACAGCGCGATAAAACGACATAAATGTTGAAAAGCATGGGTGATCCCGGGGTGGTGTTCCAATGTCAACAAGCTAGCGCATGACTGATTATTTGAGTTATGATCGATAGTCCATGAAGGCGTAGACAGGAGTGGTTGGAAGTTGTTTTCTGTGCACTGTTTTTTTTTTTTGCTTTCACTCACCTTGATTGAGAATGAGCACGGTTGAACTCAGGAACGAGAGGTATGACTCTTTGCTCCAATCCTTTTGATTGCGACACCTTCATATTATGCAATATGATGAAAACGTATGCTGGCGGATGAACTAGATTAACCACAGTATTTGAAGGTGAACCGAATCATGTAGGACAGTACGAATTATTTGACCTCGAGCACTATTTGTGATATCGAGATCGGTATCGACGTTGAAAGTTGTCAACGCGCTGCAATTATTTAAATGCAATGCACGAAGTCACATCCGCTCCCTGGGACACGACTGGCAAGGATTTACGTTGTCATGTGTAAGGAAATTAGCCCTATAGTACATGGCCGGCCGCATCGTTGTGAATGCAGGCGCAAGCGGACAGCATCCCCGAGATTGGCCGGGCTTCAGTACAAACCTCGATCCGAAAAAGGAAAGATAAAAAATCACTTGTTCGTAACAACCAAGCATCCAGCACATGACATTGTTATGAACCCATGATCAGGGTGACGCAGTGCTGAAGGAGTAAATGTCCTAAACTCAGTCCAGGCCATGTGTACGAAAGCTATTAAAACCTCTTTTTTACGAGGCG
>JBBPKG010000258.1:12011-36350 GCA_038089115.1 Fistulinella cinereoalba | reverse complement strand
TGACAGGCTCGATTAAATATTGTTCGAGTGTCCAACCTTGACATCGTTCTGACGCTTCCTGCAGCTTGATGAACTCACCAAAGTCGTTGTCTCTTTCGTGAATGAGACCATCTATCACTGACGCAGCGAATTCGAGTTTGACGAGGTAAGGCTGGTACGTTTCTAGCCTCGGGACGAAGCTCCGGAAGACTTCGCTGATCATTTGTAGTCTCGGGTGATCTACCACTTGGCGAGAGGCCAGCGTAGAGGCGAGTTGTGCGTGCACGCGCACGATGTCGTCCAGCCAGTCAAAGAGTTTCATGGCATCGCTCGGAATACCAGACACCCACATCCGGGTATCCCGCACCCTGAGTGGTAGGATGAACAGATCTATCATATTCTCCAGCTGCGCCACGAAACCATTTTCGGACTCGGTCAACTCCCAGATGAATCGTTGTCGTCGCACCTCTGCCTCACCGTATGACTCCAAGACGTATCTCTCCAAGGCCTTCCATTGTTGCTCACGTACCGTTGGTATTGACCCGGTTGGGCGTCGCTTGGGAGAGTTCGAGGTAGAGTAATTCGACTGCTGAGAAACACTGAAGTGTGTTGAAACAGAGGAAAGTGAGTTTTTTCCAGTCGCCGATTGTTGGTTCTGGTCCAATTGTTGTAGCAATGATCCCATGGTCAGTTCGTCGCATTCGTCCTGCCACATGTCGCCCCCTATCAACGACACATCGCTGTCCGCACGCGGAATCGTAGAGGCGCCAGCTTGATGGTGGTCCTCGAGATCCAGAGAGGAACTGATTCCAAATGCCTGTCGTTGGCGTGCCGCTGCTGCACTTGAAATTGCCATGATGCGCGACAATTCAGAAGAGTATCGTTCCGGAGTAGTTTGGATGACAGTCTCGCCGGCCGGACCTACGTCGTCACCCGATGCGAGAGTGGGAGATTCTGTTTCAAACAATCCCTCGTCACGAAACATGGGCGTCGGGAGGCGTCGGGCATGAGTCTGGTGCTGTCTTGTAAAAGACACGTCGCACGACGCCTTGGGTGTACATTGCTCGTTTACATGTTCTGACAGCACACTGAGAGCCAGAAAACCATATAAAAAGGACACTCAACCATTGTCACCAGGAAGACGAATGCGAGTTTGTCGAGTCGTGAAGCGAGTCTGTTCAATCTTGGCTTCCCACCTTGGTGATCGAGTCAGTCCATCGTCTTCCGCCGGCGAGTACTCGGATTCAGAATCGTCGAACACAGATCGTAGAGAATCACCAGAACCATCGGATATGAGACATCGATCGTCGGAGGCATTAGAGTTACCTGGTTGGGAATCGCATCCACTGGAATCGTTCGGGTCGCAGGCCACAGATGAGAGCAACTCCCGCTGGCGGCGTTGTCCATCGGTACTATCGACACGTCCGTTTCGAGAGGGTGATCTCCGCCTTTTGGGGATCTCGTCACGAGGATATCGCTGGCTGCTCGGTAATTTTGCATGCCGCAACAGAGATTCGTCGCCGGGCACTTTCGTCGCGCGTCTCTGGCTAGGGGGCGACTTGACCGAACGAATTGGTTCCTGAATGTCGGATAATCCCAACCCAAGCCCGAAACGCGGTGGTCGAAGTTGGCTATCCGCGGACGATTGTGTGTCCGATCGCGACAACGCTTTGAGCTTCACGTAGCGAGTCAAGGGGGCCTGGCTCTCCGAGCTCGACGACGACGTTATTTCTGCATTAGTCACAAACAGCCGCCTTTTCTCGCGCTGGGACAGCGTTCCGACATCCGCACCACTGTTCGACGCGGGGGCAACAGCTGAAACTCGGGGCAGCGCTGGGGTCGGGGGCACTCCAACTCGCCGCGGGATCCCAGAGGACATCAGACTTGGATTTCCTCCGCGCGCTTTTGAGGGAGAGCATTTTGGTGGTACACCAGGATCCGTTCGGGAGCGTGCCCTTCCAGTTCGAAGAGAGCCGTCGGTCTTTGGTTTTGGCGGGGTCGACGGCACGCGCGGATGGTCCCGCTTGTTATCCAAAGGACTCGGTTCCGGCAGGATGGGGATAGGACTCTGGCTTGAATTTCGAGGGTCGTCGGCAAATAGATGCACTTCCTCCAAACGAGGCTGTCGGACTTGGAGCCGATGCTGATCTGATAGCGTATGAGACTTGAGTATCGACTTGGGCGTGGTTCTCAGTGAGGACACATTTAACGGGGAGCGGTGTGACGAAGGCTGGACGGTCGGCGTCGGTAGAGTAGCGACGCTGGCACGATCACGGTGCGTCTCACTTGGAACCGAGTATACTGAACTGCTCTGCGACGAGGCCGACGGCGTACGCCCAACGCCACGAGCTGGCGCAGGGTCGGGTTTAGGGCCAGGGCGAATTGTTGTGGTCATTGGCATTGCCTGCGACGGCGGCCTCGTCATCCGCTCGACCGTATCGCTCAACGTCGGCAGAAGTTGGGACTCCAGCAACCCGAGATCACCCAGTTGGCTTTTACGTCGCGCGCGCCCTTGGGGAGCAGTGTTTCTTGTATCTGTGCGAGGCGACCATTCTGTGCCGAGCAAGTACGACGCGTTCGAGCTGAATGGGTACGCGTCCTGAGTTTGATCCTGTTGGCCGGTTGGCGCGCCATCGTCGTCCCGGTTGGGAGGATAGGTCATCCCTGCCGCAGCTGCAAAGTAGGACGGCGGGAAGAACTGCGAAGGGGTCGTCGGCGTCCGCAGCACAGGCGCGGGAGAACGCGACTTGAACCTGGGCTTCGATGCCCATACAGACTGGGCTGCCATGGAGGAGAGTTTTGAACACGATTAGCATTCCAAGTCCAGTCCCAACATTCCAACAAGGTTCGGCTTCATTCTTGGATCTTACTCTTGATCCAGTCGACAACGTCGTACGCCCATTTCTCCCCCCGCTCGTCCCCGGTCATCAGCCCCCAATTCATGCTGATGTGGTTATGCCCTGCGGCAATGTACGTCTGCTCAAGCGTCCTTCCAACACCCACTAATTTTTCCCGCATCTCGCGTTCCATCACCTCCCTGGTCTGCACCGCAAGCCATTCGGGCTCCCGCTCTGCCTGCACCAGCATCACCTCCGGAAACTCGCGCACCTCCTCCTCCCCAAGCGCGGCCCACAGCCCCCGTGGCTCATGCACCCGCTGCTGTGCATCGCTCCCAAAGTAAAACTTGACCGGCCCGGACGGCCCCGCACGCACGTTGAAATGCCACGGGCTCCCGCTCAGGACGAGCCCACGCACGCGCAGCCCCGCCGCCGCCGCTCGCTCCGCCAAACTGGTTCGTAGCGGCGGGTACGAGTGCAGCAGCGCCGTGTGCGCCGCCCCCGCCGAATGCGCCAACATGAATACCCACTCCGCGTCCAGCTCCGCTGTTGTACTGCCCTCCCCCGCTGCACGCATCACTTGGGCCGCATGCTCCGCGACCCACACGAGCGCGTCCCGGATGTCCTCTGACGCTGCCGGAAACCGCACTTCCGGCACGAGTCGGTAGTCGGGGATCACAGTCAAAAAGCCCCGCGAGGCGAAGAAGGTGCCCAGTGCGCGGTATCCCATTTCGTACGGCTCCGGCAGGCGCCGCGCACCCGTGTTGTACCCACCACCGTAGATGAAGAAGAGCACTGGGAGCTTGCCGCGAGGCGTCGATAGCGTGGACGTAGCGGGAGGGTAGTATACGTCGAGCTGCTCAGCGGTTACCTCCCGGTCGGCCCGTACGGAGTGGAGGTGGACGCACCCAGTGGCGATTCCTCTGCCCGTACTGGAACTCTTTCCTCTCAATCTTGTCCATGTCCGCCTTTTTGTCGTTCAAGATGGGTATAAACGCGGCCAGCGCTGGTCATTCGTTCAGCCACTCGTCTGGTACATGATTACTACGAGCACTCACTGGCCATGTTGATTTTGTCGATAGCAGTTTCCTTGATTCCTCGTATCGCATCCATGTTGGTTGTTGGGGATGGGAAGCGGAGCAGTGGGGACTAGATCACGAGCACCCCGCGTTTATGACCTGAGTGATATGATGGCCGGCCATTTCGAAGCGATGCTAGTCTGCTTTAACCGGTGAGGCGACTGATCACCTAGCCTTGGCATTGTCCTTAGAAACAAAGCGGGCAATCAGATCATGGCAGACTGGACGACCATCAAAAAGCACGGCAAGTAGAAAACTGTGAACTTCCGCAACCGGAAAAAGGTTTCAATCGTAGTGGACATGCCACTGGCGCATAGCCTTGGAAACCGAAAACTTGAGCAACACTTGCGGTCGTGACGGTTCAGATCACGAACGTTGATCAATACCTACCCGTAGTGCCGCTCGTGTGTCGGGCGTACACCGACCACGTAAAATTCATCCCTGTCCAGAGATTCTTGCCGATTGAATGAAAGTCACTATCATAAACCGGGATGGTCAGGAAAAGGCATCGTCCGCAATTGATACGATAAACTTTGAGCAGCATCATACACGGCCAGTCATGAACATAAGAGCGAATCGAAACATACAAATGAAACATCACTTCCAGGCGCGGTAAATACGAACCACCCATCCAACAGTAACCTATACCAGCAAAAATCAGCCGTTTCGTGTATTGGGCATGCATAAAAGATGATGGACCACAACTAGCATCGTGGATACTACAAGGATTAAACCAACAATTATCAGATAATTAAACCAAAGCATCAGACAGCAGACAGAAATCAAAGACGATTCGCCACCCCAGAGGTATGTCCGACATCTATCGGTATCGTGTGCGGGTATGCGCCAATATCGTCCGTCATGTTTCCGTTTCTATCCTTCAATAGTAATAGTTCAGGCCCCAAGGCAGTCTCGGGAACCACGTTCCAATGTAATTCTTGAACCAGCACCAGGGGAGGACTATATCGCAGTCATCGGGATCACCGGGCCATGGCCTGGGGGTCGGCTTCTCCGGTTCTGGTTCCGGTTCAGGCTCCTGATCCGGGCGGCATTCCATCGGAACTCGCAGACCCTACGTGGCATATCAGTAAGTGGCCACGAACCGATGCCCGTCAACTTACGTTTGAACGGACACCTCCACCCCATGGTGTGCTGCCAACGGTCTTGGCGTTGACACCCAATCCTCTCTCTGCAAACCCTTCCCAAATATCGCAGAAGTTCTCGCCGCCAGTCAAGACCTTGTCGGCTTGGATGATCGCATCTCGCGCATCGAAGAAACTGGGAGAGCACGGTTGAAGCTTCATGCCATTTATGACAAGCTGCAACAGGAGAGTGTTGCCGTGCTTGGGGACAAGAGGCTCCGGTGTACCAGTGAGTGGGCTGAACGTTTGTGGTCGATAAAAGTCGTTGGGTGGAAGAGTTCCATCAGCGTCAGGAACAGGGGGGAAAAGTGTTTCCGAGAAACCGTGTTTGGCAATGAACTGCTGTTGGAGGACCCAGAGCATCTCAGCCCACACTTCACCAATAGCATGGACACCCCAATAGCCTGGTTTGTCGAGGGTGTTGTACATCGACGGATTGATATCGGCATTGGTGGAATACGGGTAGTTGCGAATACCACCCAGACGATTAGAGGCCCACGCCCCCATAGGGAAGTCCGTGTAGTTGGAGGTGGAACGGATTGACGTGGCAATGAAGTCTGAGAGATGTCAGAAAGTGGCAATGTCATACATTGAAAACGAACCTCCCCAGCCTTCGCCCATACCACCAGCCTCTCCCCATCCGAGGCATCCAGAGTTCTTGGGACCACCAGTCAGACGGGTGGAGAGACCATGGGCCAGTTCATGAATGACAATACCAGCCTCCATATCACCATCCGGGTATGGTGAATCAGTGTTCCAGAGGTACATGCGGCATCGACTATAGGTCAACAGGATCAGACAGGGTATGATGAAGACCATGTAAGTTTGTGCATACCCATTCTGGCCGTCAGGAGGAGTCATGAAATTAGCATTGTTAAATCCGCTTCCATCCTGTGCATTCGCAATGACAGCATCACCTTCCTCACCACCTCTTCCGAAGTTGTATTGCTGAAAGTTTCCAGCCGCCTCGTTAAAGCCATATCGGTATAAAAGATCATGAAGCATGTTGCTGGTATAAAAGAGCTGGGTAACTGTTGCATTAATATGCGCTCTTGCCTGCTCCATCGACTCAGATTCGTCATCCGCTGCTGCAGGATCATAAGGGTATGAGAACACTGCTTCGGCTGCAATGGATGTGAGCTAGGCGTCAGTATAAATGTAAAGACATCACCTAATGGGCGATCATTATATATCCAGTTATTTCTGCCTTCCCAGTTCTCGTGAGCAAACACATTGTTACCCCACGTTGTGTTCGTCAATCTCCACTGCGACCCGGCGGCTGAGCAAGTAACCCTTATTTGTACTCGTACGACGAAACTTGCAAGCAAATACTTACCACAAGCAACCCCGTGTTCTTCACCATTACTTGGGTCATTGGAGCAAGGGAGGGCATGCCAACCTGCAGGAGAAGCAAGGGTATCACCCAGCTCCTTAACAAGCTCTCGGCCATAGGATAAAGGATACTTGGCGTCAGCTGAAAACACATGAGGCGACATAAATCTGGAACAAGCAGAAGCACATACCAGGCTCACCGTGGCTTAAAGCTTTCCTTTGAGCAGCCTCTGTGGGATCATTGGTACCCCAAGGGAAGACGAGGTAAGAAGCCTTGTTGAGGGCGGGGGGCGGCGGGATCTTGGGGGAGGGTATTCCCGACTTTGGACCTGGACAAAGATAGATGGGTGGATTAGAGTGATAAGAGATAGCATGTATGCACTTACCCTTCTTATCGGCAGATGCTACCGAGTCAAAAGTGGACCCTGGAGGAATGAAGGCACCCAAATTAGGTAGCTGCACATCTACACTCGAATGAGTAGCACATGTGATAAGATGGTCAGAATCTCACGGTTGCGGGCCACGACAAAGCTCACACTTACCCTTCTCGGAGAGGCGCACGGGCATGGGAGAGTCACTGGCCCAGTCGATGACGCTGACGATGCGGTGGGGTATCGACGTGGTGATTGCTGTCTCATACCAGTTGTGCTCCATTTCGACCTCGAACTAGTAACGTAAGTGACGGAAACGGGGTGACTAAAAATAGACGCATACACGGTGCACCAGCTCAAGCTTGACGCCGTAATCAGTGGGAACCTGGACCCAGACGATGCGAGCCTTGACGTCGCCGACGGCGCCGGGGACGTTGGACAGAGTCATACCAAGGGTCGCATGTTCTCCCAGGAGATGGGTCTCGGGAGTCATCACGATGTTGCTGACGTGGTGCTCGAGGTTGTCAATAACGGAGCCAAGGTCGGGGTGGGTCTCTGGGAGGGCAGATGCGAGGAAGGCGAGCAAAGGCCGTCTGGGATCCATGTCGACGTCGCCGGCAGCCGCGAGGGAGGAGAGTGACGGTACATTGGCACAGTTGGACCGATGGAGGTGCTCAAGGGTAGCGAGACCATGGGTGGCCCGTGCGCGGTCTGCGGGTGCGAGAGGCGACGCGAGCTGGACGCGGTGGGCGTCGAGGGAGGAGGCGAGCTGGGCGCAGTGTTGCGCGTGGGGGTGCACGGGAGCGTGAGAATCCTGCGCAGTCCCGCCAGCAAAGAACTACGTTTACGGAAGTGAGCGCGGGCGGCTGACGGAGAGAGCACACGCACCGAGTCCCCAAAGCTGAGCACGCTGCCGTGCTTGATGTTGAGGTTGACGTGCGCGTTGGCAACCTTGATGCCGCCAATGAGCTGGCGTGCGTAGACGTGTGTCACGCCGGTCGCCCCATCGGTGTACGAGTCGGGGCGGATGACGTACGCACGGCCGGCGGCGGGGTCGTCGTACTGGGCGAGGAAGTCGCGTGCAACGGCATAGGGGTCGGCTGCGACATCGAGGGCTGCGGTGGCGAGGTCGAGGGACTGGAACCGGGCGTGGGGGAGGTCTGGGCCGAAGCCAAGGGACTTCCTGCGCAGCGGGGGCGGGGCGGAGTGGGCGAGGGCGTGGGCGGCGAGGCCGGCGAGGACGAGCGTGACGGTGGTCAGACGCATGTCTGGGTGGGACGACGTCCTGGATCCGGCCCTTTAATAAGGACGGGGTACGTAACCGCCTTGTCGCCCGTATCGCGTCCGCTGATTGGTCAACGTCCCTCGCTATTTCAAACCCGCGCTCGTCGTCAGTGCTCCCTATTTGAGTCACCCTCTGAAGTCCCCCTCGACCACTCAACTCTGGCCCTCCGCGTGCCCTTATCTCGCCACGAGCTTATCTGCCACCCCGCGCTGACGTAAGACTGCCACTCCGGTCCTCTCTCCGAATTGCTCCGAGATCCGTTGTCGCCTTGCTGGTTTCAGACCTTGGAGCATTGGTGGCCTCACAATGTGTCTTTCCGAATTTCACACCATAATGGCGTGCTTGGCCACCGCCGATCTACTACCAACACGGAACCGGCACACGCCGCATTAGTCAGAACACGATCGACGCTTTTGTCACTCGTTCACAGCATCACTCGTCTCAGAGCTGACGACTCACCCAGACATCTCGGTCACGCGAGCTTCAATCTTAATATTCACTTCTGTCGCTTGCAGATTGCCAATACTTGGATAGGTCGTCTTGACAGCGACGGAGTCGAATCAGGGGCCAGCTAGCGACAGAAGGCAACTCGGGATTTTTAAATTACCCGCAACCGGGTGAACATCCCTGATTCCATAGAACAATCAACTGGCCCAAATGCAGCGGCTCTCGCACCCATATGCATCTTCAGATGCAATTGTTTCCAGCGCACCACTGTGTGCTTATCTTTCGGCCGATACGGAGCTGCTGTGGCCCTGCCATCTGGCGGCGACTTAGCGTGGATCCGACGAAAGTGCAAGGTGAGTATATCAAACTATAAGAAGATAGTCCCCACCGAGAAGTAAGGCCTATCCACCTCTCCGAGTTGCGACTCCCGTCTGCATTAATAACAGCGTCGGTTCTGCGCCGTACCGCAAGAAACGAGAATCCATCGTTTTTTGGTATAGTTTGATGATATCAAACGTCAAACTGTCTTGTGAGGACGGCCGGATTTCGTCTGCGACTTTTCTGAGCGCGAGTCATCTGATGGAAAAAGAAGCAACCCGACGACGCTTCGGTCGAGGCGCATAATGACCCCTCAATAGCCAGTGGATGGCGCATCCATCATCATGTCGGCCCAGCGGGATGCCCGAGCCACCGTTTCTTCTCCGAACCAAGTCCGAATCAGAGCTTCTATCAGTCGATGTAGAAGCCAGGCAGTGGCAGTCTAACCATATCCATGAATATAACAACATGTCATCAGAGCATACAAGTGGTCGTCAAGTGCATGATTTGTACAATATCCTGTGCCGTGACCCGTCCTGCGACCCCACACCAAGTACATGCTGTCACAAGGAGCACAGCGAGTCACAGTACTCGACACATTCTTTCCTCCTCTCTTTGGTCACGCCACGGACCGCGGCCCCGTGTCATACAGCACGAGATACGCAGCACGGATTGCGTCTACATCATACACCACACTCTCGTCGTCGGCAAAATCGCTCCCTTCTCCAGGCTTTCCGACCACCTATACATGATCGCACGGCAGAGCAATTAGCGCGCGAGATTAAAAATAAACGCGATCGACGCTGGAGAGGACCCACGCAATCAAACCCCGCGGGGGGACTTCGGAGCCTGTGGTTTTCACGGCCCGTGATGTATTCTTTGCCGAGAACGACACGGCAGACCAGCATGGCCTTGACGGTCGAACTGGGGTTGTGCAGGTTCCTGGAATACTTGTCCGCCCTACGGTTTATATGTGAGCCCCACTAGTCGCGATGTTTTTATCCACTAACTTGGAAGGTGCATGACTGGTATAGATTCCCGCCCCAAGTCGAATCCCTGGCCCGTTCCTTCCACGCAAAGTCGTCAGGAAACCAAAATCCGTTCGGACAAGAATAAACATACAATGGAACATTCCATTTTCGCCGAAGATGCGGCTGGAAGCCGTACAGGATCGTCTCGCAAATCCAGCACATCTCATTACGACAAGGTGTGAGATTGCCATGTTCGCCCAACGTACACGCTCGCGCCGTGCTTCGAAACCGCTTCTGCTCGTTGCCCGAGAAAAGACCAGTGCGTTCAAACTGTCCGCGAGCCTCGACGGTCTCCCTACACGTCGTGGTCAGTCCGTATGGAGCGCTGAGAGCTGTGAGCATTCTTGCCTGTAATCCTCAAACGATTTCTGGCTGGATTCCGTCCAGAGAATCATATAGATCCCAAGTACAGTGGGTGGAGGGGATGAGTTCCAACACTGCAAGAATTGCATCGCGACTAGGAAAAGATGGGCGAGCAAATTTAGCTATATAGTTTTTAAAAATAAAAATAAAATCGTACGCACCCCTGGCAAATGATACGTGGTTGTCAGGAAGACGCTTCAGTCCCGGTGCGGAGCGAGCAGCGGACTGATTACAAGCAACAGAGCAAAATCGATGTTTCGGATGCTTCGGGCGAAGCTGACATTGCGGACAGGTATTCAATAACTGTACCTGTCCGTAGCGGACCGACGGATATTGCTGACCGTACGATAAAGAAAGGTGATTGACGGCACGGTGCTGATGGCATGGCCAGAGTATTTGGACATACTGAGCAACATAGCAATGACATGCAAGCATGTAATGCTGTGCTCCTGTTAGGTGGGGCTGGCTTCCAGCTATGTCCTGTGCATATTCCGAAGACGGGGGTGGTTGCCACCTAGAAGGGGCAGCAGTTTGCCACTGCAGTGAGGTGCACAGGTTGAAGAGATGGGGGATAAGGCCACCACTGAACAACCTGCAACTCTCGCCTCTTTATGCCCGTCAGAAAGCCCGTCTCAATCCCATCCAACCTAGTCATAGCCTCTGTGGACTACAGGTTGGTTGCGTCGGCTTACCCCGCCACCGGCCGGCAGTGCTGTGGTTGGAACCCAAAACACACACGTGATCACTTAGCTTTTACTCCATCCCCGCAATTCCTATACTCAGATGGCCGTGGTCCAATGGAACGGCCTAAGCGTCATTTTAATTTATACAGGATGCGAATTATAAATGCCTGTGTATTGTGTGAGGTAGAGTTCCATCGGAGGAAGGTAGCTCGTCACCTGGACTGAGTCTCTGTCAAACCGCCATGTTGCGGCGTGCGCTTGACCTTGTGCAGTGCAGGCAAAGAGACCCTACTGTCCACCAGTGGGGGTTGACAGAACAAAGTCTATACCCACGCACGCTAATTTGATGCCATATTCAGAAGGAACCATACGGCCCCGAGAGCGCTTGGATATCTCCGTCCTTGATGCGACAAGACCGCCAGAGCAGTGATTTGGGGTGCGATCATTCAAGCAATACACAACACAACATTAGAAATTCCCTCTCGGAAAATGGCGCAGCCGTTGGCTTGCGGGAGGTAATCGCCGCAAGCTTTCAACGTGGTCTGGTACCAATATATTTCTCTATGGCCATCCTCTTCCACGACAGTTGCGAACGTGATGGGAGCGTGAGAAGAGGCAAGTAGCGAAGAACCTTCCTTCCCCGAATAACGTTGCTTTTGTGATCTCCTGTGCGGTCTATCCATCTGCGGCCAGAGAGTGTGTGTGGCGAACTAACGGAGTCCACGCCCGTAGAATGGAAAGGAAGACAAGTACCCCAATGCTATGCGTTACCCGCCGAATCCTACAGCACGATTAAGGTTCTGTCTCGCGGCGCGGGTGTCGGCGGGAGATAAGCAGCCTCAGGCCTGAAATATTTCACAGGAAGCTCGGCAAGCGAATACCAGATACAACCCAGGTTTTATCCGCGAATACAGCGAGATACTGCGATAGCTGGTGATTTCACGCGGCGTCGTAACATTTATTCCAAGAAGAAGAAAAAAGTACCTCGGAGCCCGGAACTGTTATGTACAGTGTTGCTTGCTGCATCGCCTGCAGCAAAGATACCTGGTAAGTGTCCGCCGGCCGCCTTCCGCGAATGTTTTCCTTTGAGGTAGACAAAAGACTGTTCTGGGTTGATTACTCGATACCCTGAGTCAAGAAGGTCGACAGGAATCTGGGCCACGAAAAGTCCCAGTGGTGTATCGTTACGTTAGTCGAGATGGAAGTCCCATTACTTGGTTCGTATGTGCCCTTGGTGCGAATATATTGTCCGTTGATCCTGGGGGACATCTCGCTGACGACGCAAACATGCAACAAGGGACGAGACCCATGATTGGCGAATCCTGACGTCGAAATTGGAAGCCGGTTTACAATGAATGGCAACCAAAGCGAAGGTATCCAAAGATTATCGGAAGCGTGAACATAGACCTCGTTCATCTTTTAAACAGCGCCCGTGTGCAAATTTCTGCTACTAGTGGGACGTAGACAGAAATGAGTACGACTTGCTTGGTTTCATGAGGACTCGGAGACCCAGATGCTCACCGAGGTGTACCCCCAGCGTGAGGGGAGTGTGTGGTTGCGATGCGATTCCGAGGTGTCTCTGCAAGCTGAACGGCCCGACTAGGATTAGACATAAGATCCGCCAAATTTGTTGAGAAGTGAAGCATCGAAGGTGGACGCGTGACGCCAGCTGCGACGTGACAGACCCGGGAGCGGTTTCAACCGGGAGCGCCAAAGGTCATTGATCATCGATCATCCTGGACACGCTCGTGAGGTCCTGAGGGTCGCGACTTGCGGAGCATAGCGCCGGCCAAACTTGAAGGGACTCAGTGCCTTGCCTCGGCAGTCGGCGGAACTAATGCGTTACTTTGTGACGTCACTCACCGACAAAATTGTCACTGCCACTGAGTTGGCCCGGATCGGTTCACGAAACGAACCTCTTGCGAGTCTGAGAACCTCATCCTACCCGCCATATAAGACTGTAGAGTTTGGTATTTCTTTTTGCTCGCCTCTAATCCTTTACAAGTCGCACTCAACCCGCACAGTCTCAGCAGGGGATCGGTGCAAGCCCCGCTGCTAATGCAACGGATAGAAGAGACGGATCGCCTGCCAGTGGTACAAAAGCCCAATGAGTACAACTCCCAGGTACAATGACTTTTTCATGTTCTTGCGCACATATTCCTGTTGAGGGTCGTGCCCCCTAAATGACAGCCCTCCCGGCATGAAGTCCTTGTCACCCGCCGTGGCCAGCTTCACCTTGACCATACAAACATACCATTCCATCACTGAATTTCGCTCGATTTCGCGCATCAAGGGACTCTAGGAAGCTTAATCTTATCGTTGGCCAATGATAAGATCAAGGTTCGTGCCAGTGGGTCACGGTCGCCTTTACACGCTTCGAAGAATGAGGGAAACATCTAGTAGAAGCTCTAGAAGTTCCTCTCATTCTTCGGGTTTCACTCGCCAGCATTAGCGACGCATTCTTGTATCTTCGTTCTTGTATTGGTTTAAGTGTATGTATGTACAATTATCGTCAGACTAAGCAGCTAAGCATAGTAGCTTCATAGCACAGACCTTGCCATTGCTTGTATTCGCCTCTATATGTACCGGTAGGATAAAATCAATTGCCAGCGAGCTCCTTGCAACGGCCGCGGAGCAAAAATGTTCACGAGGTCAATGCAGCGCTCGAGAAGCTCAAAAGCGTTGCCATGCGTTCATTCGAAGACGTTCGTATGATGATATGGTTCGTTATGCACCACGACCGCCTGGCACCGATGCAAGAATGATCTCGAAAATGAAACGGAATAAGTAGAAGCCAAGTGCGCTGCACCAATAATCGTCAATTGCCAACATCATATATACAGGGTTTCCTGCGCGTTTCGGAACCACACAAAAATAACCTAGAAATCGAAAGTTGTTAAAAGGATTCACAGAGCATTCCAACTCTGTCGCCCTTCAGACTGCAAAACCGCCAGAGAGTGGCGAATTCAACCAATTCGCAACACAACATTCGCAATGTCACCTGCAAACCCTTCGCTCCCAATCTTGGCAGATGGCGCGGCGAACGACATATTGGCTTGCGCGAGGGAATCGCCCCAAATGTTCAGCGTGGTCTGGTACCAATAGGTCTCTACATCACCATGCTCTTCCACAACGGTTGCGAACGTGTATTCCCTCGTTGCCTGAATCGTCACGTTCGTCCACACGTCTGCCTTCAACTGAAATGCAGGGGGGAGGGGGTAATATTCGGCATTGGACGAGAGCGTGAGAGACGAGGCATATAACGCAGAGTCATTCCCTCTGAATAGCTCAGCCTTTGTGATGTCTCCTGTGGTCTGTACATCCGGGGCCCGAGGTCGGATGCTGAAGGACAGCATGTATGGGGGACCCACGGAACCGACGCCGGTATAGAATGGAAAGGAAGACAGGTGTTTGAACGCGAACACGACATCGCCTGATTGCTTTCCTTGTACAGCACGATTAAGGTTCTGTCCTGGAGCGCGAGCGTTGAGCGGGGGATAAGCGGCTCCAAACTGTCCCACAGAAAGCTCCGACGGGCGAATTCCAGATCCAGCCCAGGTTTTCTCCGCGAATACAGCAAGGGACTGTGACAGCTGGTAGTATGTTTCAAGCGGGGTCGTGGCATTCGGTCCCCAGTCATTCCAAAGTGCAAAAATCGCGCCTCGAAGCCCAGGGTTGGTATGTGCAGTGTTGTTTGCTGGATCGCCTGCAGTGAAGATGTTAGGTGCCCACCCGCCGCCTTGCGCATCGGCACCAGAGAACAGAAGGGTAACATTCAGCGTTTGAGGGAGGCCGCTTTCCGCGGGCATTTTCCCTTCGAGGTAGAGGAAAGACTGCTCAGAATTGATTACTCGATAACCAGAGTCAAGAAGATCGACAGGAATCGAGGCCGATGGAAAGTTCCAGTGTTGTATCGTTACGTTGGTTGAAATGGAAGATGTTTTACTTGGTTCGTTTGTACCCCAGCTGCGGATGCGTTTCCCACTAATCCTGTCCATGTAGGAGGACATCTCGTCGACGAAGGCGATATATTCGTCAGCAAGCGAGGACAAGTACTCATCAGCACCGATGGAGACCTCAGAAGATGAAAACCAAGGAAGGAATTGCGACCAAATTGATTGAATGGTCGGTATGGTTTCGGGATAACTGAGGTTGAGAGAGTCGGGTGTCCCATTTAGCATGAGTTGCGGGCGCCACTGGGAGATCACAAGGGAATGCCCGGGAGTGTCAATTTCGGGCACAAGGGTCACGCCACGTTGTGCGCAATGCGCCTGCAGATCAACAAAGCTGGAAAAGCTCCATGACTCGTTTCGATAAGGGACAAGCCCGACGACCGGCGAATCCTGGGGAGGTTGGAATCGGAAACCGGTGTACAATGAGCGCCAACCGGGCCCATGGAATAGCAAAGGTATCCAAAGATTATCAGAGGCGTGGATATGGAACTCGTTAATCTTGAAAAACGACGCGTAGGTACAGATCTCGGCTAGAACGTGGGTGGGACCGGGTTTCTCGGCTTCAGGAGGAGGCACTTACCGAGGAATTCAGTCGTGTACCAGTGACGTCCTGCATCAAGCATGAAACCGCGTATCTCCCAGCCAGGACCATCCGTGCCGCTCCCCGCTGGAATGGCATACGTTCCGCGGTGTCCCTGCTCGGACAACACGAGCTGCTGCAATAAAGTCCTCGTGCCCCACCATGCGCCAATTGGCCCTGACCCTGATATGACATAGGAAGAATTTGAGACGAAGAAGTCGTAAGCTTCCGGTGTGGGAGTGCCCGAGTAGAGCGTGTGGTTTCGAGAGGAATCGAGCGTTAGGACGATGGTGCTGCCATTGTCAAGATGGGGACGGCTGAACGGTGCGACTAGGACTGGAGGGGGCTCGAGTGACGCGAGCTCCACCAGATCAGATCGAAAAGTTACAGCAAAGTCCAGCAAGGTGGGCGCGTCTGGCTGAGGGCCACGAACATGAGCGCAGGCTTCGTCCACGACAATTCGCGTTTCCGGGCTGAGAATGAACGGGTGTCCCGAGTCATCGGGGTGAAAAGATTGCACAGATGGGATTTGGGGATGAAGAGCAGCTGCAGCTACTGCTAATAGCAAAACATCAAGGGCTCGAGCAAGTCCCATTGAGTGAAGTCGGATAAAAAGCGTCGCCGGTACGTTGCGGAGACGTCCATGTGCTACCCGAATAGTGACCAAGACTAGTAGTTTGTTTCACCAAGTCGTCGTCCATTCACGGCGTGGATTGCCGAATTTATGTAGCACCTATATGTGGTAACAAATTTGGCAAACTAAATACCAAATTATGTAATCATATAAGTGCGCCTTGTGTAGATTCGGCAATCCGCGCCGTGATTTCAGGACGGCGCCGAGGGCAACAACAAGGGCAAACATCTGCTCGACGCGCCTCCAATGTACTCGCCGTCGCCCGCGTTCCGCTCGCCATCGCCGTCGTTCTCGCAGTCGTCCCTCAAGTACGACGACGACTCGTCCGACAGCGAGCACGCCCTTGCCCCCGCCTCCGCCCACGATGACGCCGCCAGATCCCCGGGCCCGTCCTCGGCGCCAACGGCTGAGCCGCCTGCCGACACCGTGACGTGTCTCTGGGACGACTGTGGCATCGTTTTTACCCACTTGCCCACTCTCATCGAGCACATACACTCCAGTATGCAGTCCTTGTTCCGTCTTGAGCATGAGATGACACTCGCTTAGACCACATCGGCGTTCACAAGTCCAACTACACCTGCGAATGGTCTACATGTAATCGCAGAGGGCTGGCCCAAACATCGCGGTTTGCGCTCATCTCCCACATCCGCTCGCACACGGGCGAAAAGCCGTTTATATGCTCTCGGCCAGGCAAGTAGACGCTTGACGCAGGCGTACAATCTGACGTCGCCAATAGAGTGCGACAAGTCGTTCACCCGTTCGGATGCCCTCGCGAAACACATGCGACTCCAGCACAACATGCCCCCGCCCCCCTCCGGCAGGGGTGGATCCCGGAAACGCAAGCGCGGCGACTCGCCTCACTCTGGCACCCCAAACGCGCAGCCAGCTGAGCCGCCCTCGGCCTTTAGTACCTTCAAAGTCGAACCGCGGTCGCCCTCTGAGGCGGGTGCCCTAGGAACCGACTATTTTGATAACGCTGTTCCGCAACCGGAAGAGCTCATCGAGGACGCAACGGAAGACGAGGACGAGGACGACGCATTACCTCCACATCTGCTCCGACTGATGGACCCCCAAACTGGCCTCGTCCTTGGTCGTTCGCCTGCACTTGTCAAGTATGTCATCCAAAAAGCCAAGATGCGATACGCCCTTGAGACGCATGCAGCGCTCATCGAAGAGCTCCGGTGAGCTGAATCGATTCCTGCTACGCCCTGGTTTTGATTGAGCAAACAAAGGGTGGTACGTGCCCAAGTAGGGGAAGAAAAGTTGAAAAAGGAGGTCATGCTTGACGACCTCATTAAGACCATGTTTGGGTGGGTGACTACCGGTCGCGTTCAGTCGTTTGTTCACGTTTGATACCTTATCAGCGACGAAGCGGCAGCAGATCTCATGCTTCCGACCTCAAACACTCAATATGCCCCTGGCTATGCACATCAACAAGCATATGTACAATTATCACACAACCAGCATTACCACCCATCTCAATATGCTTCGGCCCATTACTCTCGTCCTCCCTAGATATTCTTGTTTGTCTCAAATACCAATTCCGTTCCATCCGTGTTCTGGATAAGCCACACTGAAACTTCGGCTCGGCCAGGAATAACCGGGCTTCACCTTGGCAATCTTGCGATGGCACCCCTGATGACGATGCTGCACCTGAGCATTGCTAGAATCGGCCTCGGTATCGCAAACTCAGATCAAATCCAAGTGATATTGCCAGCGTGCACGAAATCATTGATGACTGAGTGACACATAACGTCAACCTAATCAAGTTCACCCATTGTCAACACGCCTTCATGCATCGGTTTTTGTCTGCGTCACGGGGATCAAAGAATACAATATGCGTTGCAGAGGCACAGTGGAACGACAAGCCTCATGTTACAGTAAAGGCCTCTGCGGGAGACAAGCAGCATACAGGAAAGTAGACACCTCAGTAACGTGATGTGAAATGCTCGAATTTTCATTGCCCCGAGGCTTTATTCTTGTGGATTCGCCCGTTCTGGACAGATTCATTCAGCACTGCTGTTCACGTCAAACCGCGCAGTAGCACGTACGATCATGATGATATCGAGCTTCCCGTTGGTCGGGGTCAAAACACTGATATCCTCGAGGGGATTCCCATCTACGAGGATCAGGTCGGCGTAGTAGCCCGGCTGGACCTTGCCCAGTTCATGAGGATGCATCATGATCTCCCCGCCTAGAGCAGTCGCAGCTAGAATTGCCTCCATTGGCGTGAATCCGAGGAGGTTGACGAAGAGTTCAAGGTCCTGGTAGGAGCTGAAAAATGGTCAGGATAGATGACGATCTTTCGGCCAGATCACATAACAAGGTATATTCACCCGTGGGGTGTCCACGCGAAGCTAATGTAGTGAATGTTAAGCAGTACACTTGGTTCGATCGGATGTGACAACGTTACCCATAATCACCGCCTGGAAGGATCTTGATGCCGCGACCCTTCATTTCCTTCAGGGCGGCGACGCATATATCCAGCTCTCGTTTATACTTTGCAGCGAAGGATTTCTTGAACCCATCTGCACAGTGAAGTGAGCAGACAGAGTTCAGGACCTCGATGCGAAAGTCGTACACTGTTCTTTCTGTGCGACGAGCCAGGACGAATAGAGAATGTTTAAAGCGGGAGCGACGTAAACTCGGTTCTTTTGTGCCTCGAGGGCATCCATAGACTCGTCCGAGATGAACGCTTGATGTCTTCAGCGAGACATTCTAATCGAAAACAGAGGACGTACAACAGTGGTATAGAACGTCAACCCCATACTGGAGGCACTGACGGATAGCAGAGTCAGAACGAGCATGAGAGCAAACGCGGATCCCTTTGGCGTGAGCAGTTTCAACCCCAGCAACGACAAGCTCGTCTGTGAATGTAGTATCCTCTGCACGAAGGTTTTCGAGGATTTCGTCCCCACTCATGGACAGCTTGATCTGTTACCGCAGGCATCAGACAAACAAAACGTGGCAGAAAGAGACAAGGATACAAACATTGGTAGCACCTTCGTCGACAGCAGAGTTCACGGACCTGATGATATCATCGGTTGTGTTGACGTATGTAGTGATTCCTTCGCAAAGCGCGCCGCCACGCGGCGCCATCTGGCGGTGTCAGTAAACTGTCACTCACAACATAGAAAAATTAGGCACACCTCTTGACCACAGGCAAGATAACGGGGCCCGGGGAGATCGCCAGCTTGTATGGCATTTCGAAGAACGACATCCATGCGCGGCTTCGCGGAAGCCGCGCCCACTGAAGGCGTGCTGTCAACCTCCCGAAAAGTCATCGAAAGAAACACTGGCGACGCACGACACATAGTATAGCCACTGTCCAAAAATTGCCTGGCACTGCGAGCGGACAGGATAATATGCTCCTCAACAGGCATAGCAGTGATATCATCGAGGGAAGGCGAGTTGATGAACGTCGCATGCGCATGTGAGTCGCAGAGCCCGCTCATCAGAGTACGCCCCGCACCCTCGATGACAAAGGCGCCCTGCAAATCCTCGTGCGCGAGCTTGCCACCGACACTGACAATCCGCTTTCCTTTGACGAGGACATCACCTCGATAAGGAGCTGCGCCAGTGGAATCAAGAATGTTCACATCAACGAATGCGACGATGGTGTCGTTACTGCCGGATCTTATTTCCACGCTAGGGACTTTCAGGCGGGAGTCTACTTTGGTCTAGAGAATATTTAGTTGGTGGTCATGGCTGACAGAAGGCCCCAAGTTCACCAGATCGACTCCCCGGAAGATAGGGTGGTTTGGGTCCCATGGCTCCCCCAGCCCATTGACATCGACAGCTTTATGGGCCTTTGGGGATGGATTTGTGGCCATCATCCTGCCCTCTGATAAGCAACGCCGGGAAAATCTCTGTAGTATCGCACATACCATCGGGGAGGTACCCAAGTGCTAGACTTTGGGATAGCCGCCGAATCCCAACTGATAAAAGCGCTTAGTTCATCGGATATACCAAGAAGAGCGACTACTCACTTGTAATTGGCGGCAAGTGTACGCTGAACATCAGGGGCGGCCATGGCTTGAGTGGAGGCAGGCGTTACGATTCGAGAATACGGGCTCTCACGGAGACGGAGTCTGGTTGATTTCTACAGAATAAGGGATAAATGTATCACGCAGCCTGACACTTTTCGGAGGCTGTTAGTGCGGGGCAATAGCGATGATATCGCGTAGTGAACGGGTGGAGCATATCATGGGCCTCCAGGTCATATCTCGCCGACCTAACAGATTGAACGTTGTAGGGCAGCCGTCGGCCTCTGCATCAATGAAATGAACTACCAATACTCACGTCCTATCGGTCGGGAGAAACCTCTTACTTAAATACGTAGTCATGCTTCAGAACCGGCATATGATTTGGGTTCTTGACATGTGGAAAAGCCTACTTCCGTGACCAAAATTGAATAGTTGGGTTTCCAACCAACGCATAGCATGTGGATAAACACAGCGCCAATGCTGCCACTCCCTGGGTTAGCGTGGCTTGAATATTGACAGATAGGCTGCCACTGGCAAGCTGCGATTGCGTGTTCTTGTCACTTGTGAGATTCAATTGAACGGGGATGTCGATGAACAAATGGCACGACGTCACAGCGACGCGCCGTGTCAGCGGAGATCGTTGTGGCTGTTCGACATTCCACCTTCGACACCGCCATGGCCCGTGCACACCGCGTCGCCGTTTACGCCTCTGCCGTGGTCTTGGTCTACCTCTTCGCCTTCTTTGCTGTTCTCCCGATCCCCTTCTTTGAGCCGGACGTCGTCGCACAGCTTTTGCCTGTCGTGCGTCACTCTCTTACCCATTTTCCTGACCCACTTCTGAGGTCATTAGGTTCCTTGGTGGCTTCTCGTCTCTTTTGGCGCCTACTCTCTCGCATCTCTCGGTTGGGGCCTGTTCACTTTTCAAGATTGTCCGGATGCCTATCACGAGTTACTCAAGGCGAGTCCGGCCATCACCTCATGCGGGTCCAACGGGCCTAATCTGCTCTCTTTTGCGCCGCGCGACATTTTTCAGGAGATCAATGATGCAAAGAACGATCTAAGGCAGAAAGGCGTCACAGTGGACTAGCTGGGTCACGCCCTTCCCTATATTCTTGTCGGTCCCTGTGCTTGTACTCACTTGTTTGCTTGGCCGTATGCGCACGTGTGGGCGATCTCCCGGAGCATATTTCTCAGTCGCAATTAAGCTCAGCCCATAGAAACTATCCCACCCGCTTGATGTGATGACTCATGGCCTCTCCAGAAAACTATCCGTGGGTGCACGCTCGCCTATTGAAGTCATCTAAGGACAATAGACCATGGCGGCCCGCGAGATGGCTCGCAATACCCATGCACGAATAGGTCAGAAGGACGTATATGCAAGCGCGCTTCCAGAGGGCCCAGTCAGTCCCCCGATGCAGTCGGCCCTCCGGCCGAGTGTCCCCGAGCCCAACTATCGCCGCACATACGTGGATCTGCAGCTACCTCCCTCGAAAGGGGTTTAAACCTGACCTGATTTTGAAATTTTACCCCCGAGCCCATCGTGTGTTCGACAGACGATGTGACCCTCGATAACGTGAATAATGCGATGCAGTGATAGAGAAGATTGATTCATGTGCTGTTGGCGATTAATGGTACCGGGGCTGGCCCATCTCTGCCAAAGTACAGCGCGGTGGTGCGAGCCCGCTTTTGCTCCATTAAGAAGAGGTGCGAAACAGTGTTTGCGATTTAATTTTTACGGTGGGTGTTTTGCAGGACCGTGCTAGCCTCTAACCACAAATCACAAAACATACAGTGCCAGCGTGAGCTGCCAGGAGACCCAAGGATCGATGAATACTCCGTTGTCGGAATCCGTGAGCCACCTTGTCAACGACTGTTACGTGCTTTGGCTTGCGTCGGCACGTATGGACTCTGTCGGACACTCAGGAGCCGAACACCGTCCGAGAAACAAATAGCAATTCCGCGGAATGCATGCTCACTGTATCGACATCTCTGCGCACGCCCGGCATTGTGCCCCGCGAGTGGGAATTCAGAGAAGCTCATATGTCCGGTGTGTCATACATATAACGATAGGCCCAAAGCTACAGGGCTTCGTCAACATTAAACACCTACTTGTGTCATGGATGACAAGCATATGTGGTAACATTGCATCGCTCCGTATCTTTCGCTCATGAATGAGCGAAGGACGTTAGTTTGATGTCAAGGCGCATGTGCGGGCATGTTCAAGTTAGTGCCACCGAGATATCCCTCAAGGACGACATTGTGTCAGCCGGTTTGACAAGTGAGTGCACCCCTATTGCCACCGGCTATCACCGGCTTCGTCAGCTTTACTGTAGTTGATTCCATGGAACATCGGATGAGGCAGCCCTTTCCGAGACAGTTACGCCAGTGGATCAAGGACTCTAGAAAATCTGGCTCTGGCCGGCTGCTTGAGGTCTGGGTGTTTATTTCATTTTCTGTGCCTGTGCATTTTCTGCTAATGACACGCGCATACTAGACCGTGGCACACACTATATCCCACTATGGGACTTAGTATGAGTACCTCGCAGATTGCAGGTGGAGACTTGATTGTGCCCCCAGTGCTGAACCACTCAAATATGGGCACCCAGGTACGTGTTGGTTTGATAATGAAGGTACAAGCGTGAACCTTTCAGAACTTGCCGATTTATTTAAGCAAGAACGCACAATGGGCTCGGAGACAGGCGGCTGGCCCGTGGGAAAGGAGTGGTTCCTCAAGGATCGGGCCGATGCCCATTAGAGGAACATGATACAATTTCGCGGTGGAGCATGGGACTCCGATGGATATCTTTGTCGAGTAGAAAGGGTCTAACTATTTGCAACCTAACCCAACGTCCGTGCAGCACCATTTTCACGGGTACCATGAACTGTTTCGATTCGTCCATGCACTCATTTCGTTCCCATGCAGCTCCACCCGAGAGTCGACCATCTACAGAAGTTGTGATCCGATAGTAGCCATATTACGGATACATATATCAGGGAGAACTGGTAATATTTAATCCACTTACATCCGTTCCTAGCCATTGCCATGTCTGCTCACAACAAATATCTCGTTGGACAAGGGCTTGTAGATGCCACTGTCCCTGCCCCTGTCAAAAACAATGCTAACTTTGAGGCTGATATTATCGCCGCCAATGCCGAGATCAAGTCCTTTATTGCCTCGATTATCGCGTTCCCGAACACTGGTGGGACGGTCACCCAGGTACTCGTCAGTATCACCAAGTATACCTTCAACCGAAGCACGACTCATAAAGTTGTCTAGGATATCCACCATGCTGTGGTGAATCTGAGCACTGTCGTCAAGAGTGCCACTAACAATGCCAACGTACGTCCATCAAAATCGTGCCTCCTTGAAATCATTCTGTTGCCAAGCGAAGAGATGACGTTACTTCGTCCTTGTTTCAGGGGGTCCCATCGTTCACCGAACCCATAGGCAACATGTTGGTCGACGCTGGCAAAATCATCGTCCCGGACTTGCAGAAGGTGTTGACCGCTCTCATCGCCAAGAAAACACAGCTGGAAAGTGTGCCTCTCCAAGGGGTGCGTGATATCATCGCGGAGGATCTCCAGTCGTTCAAGCAAGATGTCGACGTATTAGTTGGGCTCGCTCTGCCGAAGATGCCTGTGCGTTGCAACTCTTCCGTGTTCATTGGGCAGTAGAACTGACTCTATGAGCAAGGCTGAATTGCTCAGCACAACCCGGCAATTGGTGACGTCCCTCGATGACTCAATCAAGCAAGCTATCTCTGCGTTTTCTTGAGCAGATCATTTCACCCATTGAGTCGCAATTATTTCGTCGGAATCGTCCGTCTCGTTGTTTGTCAGCTTGTAGGCTAATTGTAGTCGGGAGAAACAATTGTATCACAATATATTGGGTTTCGGGGATTCACGTTCATGTACGCGGACGTTGATGTGACTTGAGTCAAACTCCTGGTACCGATTCGTGCTTTCTAAGATATGATACCCGTTATCTGAGAGCATCGCTTGTTTACCAAGACGAGTTCTGTAGCTCAAAGCCGGAGCGCAGAAACGTAACCCAGTTCAAAGTCTGTACTATAGGTTTCTCTGTACCTGTGCATTTCTGATGTTAAATACCACGGCTCGGCATGCGCTGCCAGTGCATCCCGCTACATACTTCGTTGCCCCCGAGTCCTCCTCACGCTCGGAGCCAGCAAGCGCCGTGCCACCCCTTTCCACCCTATATGTATGTGTATGATCTAAGGCAGAAAGGTGGCCCAGTGGACTAGCTGTGCCGCGCCCCTCTGTATTTCCTTCCTTGCGCCTGTACTTCTTTGTTCGTCTGA
>JBBPKG010000258.1:0-11912 GCA_038089115.1 Fistulinella cinereoalba | reverse complement strand
CGCCGTGCCACCCCTTTCCACCCTATATGTATGTGTATGATCTAAGGCAGAAAGGTGGCCCAGTGGACTAGCTGTGCCGCGCCCCTCTGTATTTCCTTCCTTGCGCCTGTACTTCTTTGTTCGTCTGATCATATGCGCTTCTAGATTCTCATCCGGAACACAATTCCTAGTCACGATTGGACTTAGCCCACCGAAACAAGCCTACCCGCTTAACGCGATGACTCCTGATCTCTCAGAAAACTATCCGTGGGTACACGCTTGCCCATTGAAGTCATTTGAAAGAACAATAGAACATGGGGGGCGCGGGATGGTCCGTTCACAATACTCATGAGCATATAAAAATGCGGTCGTTCGTGAGGAAGACTCATCCGACCGATTATCAGATGCAAACGCGCTTCCAGAGGGTCTTGTCAGTCCCCCGATGCAAGTCGCCCTCTTCCGGCCGTATTCCAGAGCCCAACAATCGCCGAAAATAGGTGAATCTGCACCTATTTCTCTCGGAAAGATGCGTTCCCTGCATGCTCCTGCCAGAGCACCGAAGGTTTAAACCCGACTTGGTTTTTAAATTTCATCGATTCTTCGACAGACAGTATAACATGAATAATGCATGTCTACGATTAATGGCACAGAGACTTGGACTGTCTCCGTTGCGCATCTAAGTGCAGCGTGGTGCAGTGAGCTCGCTCTTGCTCCGTAGAAGAGATGTGAGATAGTGTTTGCGATCTAATCATGACTTTTGCGGCAGGTGTTTTGCAGGACCTTGCTAACCTCTAACCACAAATCAAAACTACAGTACCAACGTGAGCTGTCAGGGACACAACGATCGACAACTGCCTGACGTTTGAATACCCCAGCGTCGCGTTATTGGACTCCATGAGTCAATGATTGTCGTGTGCTCTAGCTTGCATCGGGACCTGCGCGAGCACCGAGGAGCCGGGCACAAGTCGAGAAACACAACAGCTCCGTGGAATGCATGCTCACTGTAACGACATCTCTGCCAGCCCGACATTGTGTCCTGCGACCTGGAAATTTATATGTCCGGTATGTCACACATGTGACCATAGGCCGAATGCTGACAGGGTTCCGTCAATATATACTGAATACCTAATTGCGTCGCGGATGACAAGTACACTACATCGCCCCGTATCTTTCGCTCACGAATGAGCAAAGGACATCGATTTGACGTTGCGGGCCATATGCGGGCATGTTAGTGCCCCCGAGATATGTATATGTAATCGTACTACTTCACTTTGTTCCTCCGAGGGTACGACAAACGATTGTGTCAGCCGGCCTGACAAGTGTGCGCCCCTATTGCCACCGGCTATCACCGGCTTCCTTGTATGTCCTTACAGGACTTCTGTGCGGTTGATTTATGGAACATCACCTGGGATAAGAGCAACAGTCACGAAAGCTGGATCGGGAACTCTATAAAAAATCTGGCCATTGACTGGGGCGAGACTGGGGATCTAGGTTTATTTCATATTCTATGTCTATGCATTTTTGGTAATGACACACGCACACCTGACCTTGGCGAACACTTCCCGCTATGGAACTCAGTATGAAATCAGCTCGATGTGCCTCTCGGATCGAAAATATTTTATTGTACCCCCGGTATCTGAACCACTCAAGTATGAGAACCTATGTAGGTGTGAATTGGTTTGATAATGAAGGTACCGTAGCCTATAATCTTTCAGAACTTACCAATTTGTTCGAGACGGCCAAGAATGCAGAACTCGTGAGTGGACCCGTGATAGGGATTTCAAGTTGTGCCTGTGGGGAAGGAGCGGCTCGTCGGGCCCTCAAGGCTCAGGATGAAATCGATCCGATGCCCATTGGAGGAATAATCAGAGGATAAGATACACTTTTGCGGTGGAGCATAGGACTCCGATGGATATCTTCGTCGAGTAGAAATGGTCTAACTATTTGCAACCTGACGTCCGTGCGGTACCATTTTCACGGGTACCATAAACTGTTTCAATCCGTCCATGCAGTCATTTCGTTCCCATGCAGCTCCAGTCGACCATCTACAGAAGCTGGGATCCGATTGTAGTCGTATTTCGGGTATATATATCAGGGAGCACTGGTAATGTCTGGACCACTTATCTCCATTCCCAGTCCTTGCCATGTCTGCTCACAACAAGTACCTCGTCGAACAAGGCCTTGTGGATGCCACTGTCCCGGTCCCTGTCAGGCTAAATGCTGACCTTGGGGCTGATATCGTTGCCGCCCATATCGCGATGAAGTCCTTTATTGCCTCAATTATCTCGTTCCCAAACACTGGTGGGACGGTCGCCCAGGCACTCGTCAGTATCACCAAGTATACCGTCAACTGGAGTACGACTCATGAAATTGTCTAGGATATCCACAGTGCTACGGTCAATCTGGGCGATGTCGCCAAGAGTATCAACAACAACGCAAACGTACGTCTATCAAACTTAAAACCATTCTACTGCCAAGCGAACAAACGGACAAATGACGTTACTCTGTTCATGTTTCAGAGTGTTCCATCTTTCACCGAACCCATGGGCAATATGTTGCTCGATGCTGCGAAGCTTATTGTTCCACAATTCCAGCAAGTGATGACCACCCTCATCGCCAAAAAAACACAGCTGGAAAGCGTGCCTCTCCAAGGAGTACGTAACATAATCGCGGAGGATCTCCGGGTGCTCAGGCAAGACATCGGCATGTTTACCCAATTCGCTTTGCCGAAGATGCCTGTGTGTTGCAGCTCTTCCGTGTCCGTTAAACCCCAGAACTAACTATGAGCAAGACTGAATTGTTCAGCGCAACGCAGCAATTGCTGACGTCCGTCGATGACTTACTGAAGCAAGCTATCTCTGCGTTTTCTTGAATGCATCCATTTCATCCGTTGAATCGCTATTTTTCGTCGAACTGCCTTTTGTCTCGCTAGTTAACTTGTAGGCTAATTGAATTCGGGAGAGATATTCGCAATGAATCGAATTTCGGGGGTCCACGGCAAGGATGCTAGACACGGGGATGCTGCCATGACTCGAGTCAAAGGCCTAGTACAGATCGTACTTTCTAAGATACGATACTCATCATCCGTTGAAAGCATCGCTTGTTATCGACGTCACATCAGCAGAGGATCTCCAGGCATTCAAATGAGACTACGACGAGTTGGCAGGGCTCGGTCTATCATAAACAAGGTTAGACTGTTCAGCACAACGCAGACATTCATAAAGACCGTCGATGACGTACTTCAAGAAGCTATCTCTGCATTTTCTTGAATAGACCTGTTTTCATTGGCAAATTGTTGTTTTCTTATCCAAATCGTCGATCTCCTAAGTTCGCCAGTTTGTAGATTAACTTGAAGCAATGAACTAGTTAGTGGTCACATTCAACAGAAGGTCTCAAGTTCTCCAAATCGACTCTACGGAAGATGAGGTGGTTCGTGTCCTGTGATTACCCCAGCCCATTGATATCGACAGCTTTATAGGTCTTTCGTGTGCGATCTGCGGCTATCATCCTGCCCTCTGGTAAGTACCAAAGGGGAAATGTCTGTAGTATCGCATACACCTGCGGGGAGGTGCCTAAGTGCTAAACTCAGAGATAACCGCCGAATCCCAAGTGATAAAAGCGCTTGGTTCATCAGATATACCAAGAGCAACTACTTGTAACTGGAGGGAAGTATACGTGAACGTCTCTGTACAACAGGCGTGACGACGCAAGCGAACAAGCTAGGATGGCCTTTCATTAATGAAAATAACTACCAATACTCACATAAATTGTCCTACATGTCACTTGTTGCCAGTGCAGGTTTTTGCGAGCGAAGCGTGGTAACGAGTCACCGCCACCATTGCACATGCAGCCTTCACCGGCGCCCTCACCCTGTCCTTCAAGTTACTGCGAGACGTGTTTTCCCACTCACCTTTGCAACTCATTCCGTTGCCCTCGAGGGCTGGCAAGCGCTGTACCACCCTTTCAATCCTACATGTGGGCCATCCCATGTACCATGGATAGGATTATGATACACAGCAGGTGTTTCCTCAGCCACACAGCCGGACGTCCAAAGAGGTCGCTTTGAACGTCGTGATGCGCCGTGTCAACGGAGATATTGGGGTGGCTGTTCGATGTTCCACCTTCGACTTCATTGTGGCCCGCGCACACGGCGTCGCTGTCTATGCCTCTGCTTTGGTCTTGGTCTACCTCTCCGCCCACTTTGCTATTCCTCCGATCCCCTCCCTGGGGCTAGACATCGCCCAGCCCTTGCCTGTCGTACCTCTCTCTCCCATTTTTCTTGGACCCACCTCTAGGCCCATTAGATCCCTTGGTGGCTTCTTGGCGCCATCTCTCTGGTATCTCTCGGTTGGGGCCTCTACATCTTTCAAGATCGCCCGGGTGTCTATCACGAGTTACTCAAGGCAAGTCCGGCATTGATCCCATTTTGGTCCAATGGAACTAATCTTCTTTTCTCTTGCGTTGTGCGACGTTTCAGGAGATCGATTATGATGGTGCAAAGTATGATCAAAGCAGAAAGGTGTTACAGTGGTCTAGCTGAGTCGTGCCCTTCACATATCCTTGTTGATCCTTGCGCCTACCAGTATACTCATTCGTTCGTGGCCATCGGCGCTCGCGCGAGTTTTCACCAGGAACATAGTTCTCAGGCGCAAATGCGAATGATGCACGATCACGATTCAGCACGACTCATCAAAGCAAGCCCTTCCCCGTGACACGGGGCCACACAATCACTCCATCCGAAAGACATGGAGGGACGCGAGATGACATTCAAGTACCATCGATGTCACGGTATTAGCGAGCTTATGAGGATGCGGTCGTTTGTGAGGAAGTGGTCAGCCGAACGGCCCTTCGGAGGGATGTGCATGCAAGCACATTCCCAAAGGGTTCGGCCAGTCCTCCAATTCCCGAAGCAAATTGACCTCTTCGGTCGAGTCGTCCCCGAGCCTAACAATCACCAAATACTTGTAGATTTGCATTCGTTTCCTTTGGAAAGACCCGCTCCTTGCATGCTCATGCCCTCTAAAGCACCGAGGGTATAAACCCGACATGGTTTTTTATCCCCTACTGTTCGATAGATCATGTGACCAAAAGTGAATAAATCTAGGTGGGAGCACCGGCATGCCAAGGGGTCGACCATTAATGTGACCAACGCTGACTACCAATCGTCAGCCAATCAGAACGATGCGACCAATGCGACCAATGCTGAAGCGCTGAAGCGCTGACGATTGGTATCGCTGAGTCAGCATTGGTCGCATTGGTCGCATCGTTCTGATTGGCTGACGATTGGTAGTCTGACTAGTCAGCGTTGGTCACATTGGTCGACCGGCATGCCGGTACTCCCTCCCAGCATACCCAGTTTTCACTGGGTATTATGACTCAGTGACATTGACTTCACACCGTCACAGCATATACTAAACCCATGTCACATAACGCTTGGGATATCCTTTCTGTATGTCACACTTGGCATCCTTCCTACACAAATTCTGAATTTATCACACCTGTGTCGTACGAGCATCTTTACAGCCCGGGTGATGTAAACAGGGTTCGAAAACCGGTAAACATGTTGCACACGTTTCTCACGAACCGACGTGTAGTCACACAGCTGTTGTTTGCCTGTCGGAGGTGATCTGAGGTAATCTGTCAAATTTTGCGGTGTTGACAGTACTAGTGTTGACTCCTTCCAAGCACCGTGACGGACAAACTGTGCGCAGCGTTGACTGATGGCAATGCACTCGCTCCTGGGGATAGTATGTGTGGCCATGGTGAGCATTGTGTTCCCATCATTTAGCTCACATCGACTGGCTGGCGGTCCGTATGAAGCGCACACGGATCACACCTCATGGCACCGCGCTCGTCACCATTGGGCAAAAGCCCGTGGCCTCACGACGATTCTCTGCGGTGATTGATCGTCCGTGGGCTCGTCGATCTTCAGGATCTGAGGGTCAAGTGGGAGGCACGGGTACCTTGTAGTCACGGCTAACACGCCATAGACGAGAGCCCCATGGTACGGCACGTTCCTCATTACATCAGCTGGGCAAGGACTGGTCCAGCGCTTACAACGGTCTGATGCCACGGATCACGGACTATGGTCGTCATTGGACTCGGGCGTGGGAGGAGTACTTGCTACGTAGTGTGGGAGGCGGGACTTGAGAAAAATTCTCGATGCCGGAACCTTGATTGTCGTCCATACAGCAAGCTTGAGGTGTAACCCCTCAACTGAGACAAGCCCTTTTTGCTGTACGGACTGCTCGTTGAGACGGAGCCTCGCCCTTGCAACGTCGCGGTACGATCGTCACGATGCATTTGGCGAGCCTCAAAGCGGGGACCTCCAACTGCTGTCCTTCACAAACAGGGACGTCCTTCGTCACATACGGGTTCATATATAAAGGAGCCTACTGGCAATATTTGGTACACTCACATCCATTCCCAGTCATTACCATGTCTGCTCATAACAAATACCTCGTCGAACAGGGCCTTGTAGATGGCACTGTCCCGGTCCCTGTCAAGCTCAATGTTGACTTTGAGGCTGATATCGTTGCCACCCATACCGAGATAAAGTCCTTGGCTTCCTCAATTGTTACATTCCCGAACACTGGTGGAACGGTCCCCCAGCTGCTCGTGAGTATTGCCAAGTATTCCCCTAACGGAGCACGACTTATCAAGTTATCAGGACATCCACCACGCTGCGGTCAACGTCGCCCAAGTTGCAAAGAGCCTCGTCAACAATAGCAACGTACGTACATTGAACATCCTGTTGCCTTGAACATCGCTGCGCTACTAGCACTAACCGAACAATAACGTTATTCTGGTCATGCTACAGGGTGTTGCATTGTTCACTGAAACCACGAGCGACAAGTTGCTCGATGTTGCAAAAATGCTCATTCCGGACATTCAGCAACTGTTAACCACCCTCGTCGGCAAAAAATCACAGCTGGAAAGTATGCCTCTTCCCTGGGCACGTAACGCAGTCACAGAGGATCTCCGGGCACTTAAGGAAGACGTTGGGGTGTGGAATGAGCTCGCTCTGCAGAAGATGCCTGTGTGTTGCAACTCTTCCGTATGCATTTAGTAGTAAGACTGACTCTATGAACAAGGCTGAATTGCTCGGCACAGCACAGGGATTGGTGAAGACCCTCGATGATGCACTTCAGGAAGCTGTCTCCGCTTTCTCTTGAATAGAATTGTTATCATTTACGGAATTGCTATCAATGACATTTCTTGTCTGCCATCCCACCGTTTGTCTACAAATTGTAGGTTAGCTGAAGCCTGGGGAATATTGATGTTGCAATAAATCAGTTTTCATGCCAAGGATGGTACATACGCTACATACATATGTCGTGATTTGAGGCAAAGGCCTACATACTACCGACAGCATTGCCTGCTCATAGGCTCTGTAGCTCAAGTGCTCAAGGCCGGAGGACATACGCATACTACTGCCACAGCTGGGCACACACTATGTACATCCCGCTACGGTAGTTATTACCAGCTCCGGTTTGAAAAAACATGCTAAACGAAATTGATCAAGATTTTCGGTTCACAAATTGATTTTTAATGAGGAAGATTTCTGGAATGTTCAATTTAAAAACAAGAGCGCCGGATTCCTGAGTGGACTTAACGAACGTGTACGACTGGCGCCTGCATGCGGGGGAGGAACGGCCTGTCGGACTGTCGATACAGGATTTTGAGATCAGTCCGATGCTCAAGGCATGATAAAAAAGATAAGGTGCAATTTTACGGTGCTCCGACCCGACATGAGTCGTCATTGAGCAGGGGGGTCGCAGCTGGAGCTTCCATAGCCCGGGAGTACTATTCGAGTCACAGACTGCTCGATCTGTCAATGGACATTCCCATGTGGCTCTACATAGGACTTGACCATGTACAGAAGGCTGGGGATCTGATACTAGCTGTATTACGGATACATATATGAGGGAACACTGGTGTTAATATTTAGTGCGCTCACATCCATTCCCAGTTGTTGTCATGTCTGCTCCGAGTCACAACAAATACCTCGTCGAACAAGGCCTTGTAGATGGCACTGTCCCAGTCCCTTTCAAGCCCAATGCTAACATTGAAGCCGATGTCGCGGCCGCCCATGCCGAGATGAGATTCTTTATTGCCTCGATTATCGCGTTCCCGAATACTGGTGGGGCGGTCGGCCGGGTACTCGTCAGTATACCGTCAACCGGAGAACGACTTGTGAAGCCATGTACGATATCCACAATTCTATGGTCAATCTGGGCAATATCGTCAAGAGTGCCACCAATAATACTGTATCAAGGTACGTCCATCAAAAATCTCGCTCCCTTGCCACCAAGCAAAGAAATGACATCACTCTATCCATGTTTTAGGATGTCCCATCTTTCGCAGAACCCATAGGCAACATGCTGCTTGGTTCTGGGAGAATTTTCATTCCGGACGCACAGAAATTATTGGCCATCCTCATCTCCAAAAGAACACAGCTGAAATGCGTACCTCTCTAAGGAGCAGGTAATGTAATCGCGGAGGATCTCCAGGTGTACAAGCAAGACTTCGACGAGTTCGCTGAGCTCGCTCTGCAGAAGATGCCTGTGTGTTGCAGCTCTTCTATTTCTAATGGGTAGCAGGACTGACTCTATGAACCAGGCTGAATTGTTCAATGAAGCACAGACATGGGCGAAGACCCTTGATGACGCACTTCAGGAAGCTATCTCTGCGTTTTCTTGAACAGATCTATTTTCATCCGCGAATCGCGGTTTTCTTATCTAAATTGTTTTTCGTCTGCTTGTCTCAAAGTTCGTCGGCTTGTAGGTTAACTTTGATAAGAGAAATTTATCAATATGTACATCGCAATGAATCACATAGGTCAGGTTCAGTTGGGTTAGCTGTGGGCAATGTATTTATGGTTTTCAAGTTTGTCACAGGGAAAGAACGCTAAAAATAAGTTGAACAAGCCTCCGAGTCATCAGGTTACTTCTTACGTGGGCTCAAAGACTGATCGTCGGAAAAAAGGTGTTAACAAAATATCAGCTGAGTTGTCCACAGGTGAGCACCTGATGACGAATGCATATCAGAATCCCGATTTCTTCTGGGCCTTGCGTGGCGGGGACGGGGGCACATTGGGATTGTCACGTCAGTGACACCTCACCATTCCGATCGACTCCTGATTCTACAGGGAACATGCCAGTAATTCCTGTGTTTACAGAGCTGGTCGAGGGTCCTTTGTCCTTTGCCCAATTTACGGACCATGGTTGCGGCAGGTACAGCACGATCGCTGGCCAGAAGGTCAGCTTCTAGCTATTCATACCGAACATGATGAATTAGGTGCTCGCGATGATGATAGGCAGGTGGCCAAACTTGACATGATCTTTGGCACCTTTGGGGGTCGTCTTGTCCGAGGCACATCGGGATTCATACTGGGTCATGTGATTCGCGAGCTCGAGACCGATGAGAATGTGGAAGCAAGCATCAATCTCTTGTCGACGTCTGGCCTTCTAATACGGGAAAGAACGCCAGCCAGTTGGCAGAGATGTTAATGCAATTCCAAGGTATGTTACATTTATACTGCTTCTTTCTCCGGGATGGCTGATGGTGAGCGGCACAACACCGTCACTGGCGGTAGAGTGAGTCAGTTTACACTAGATTCCGCTGGATTGCATTCTGGATGGCGGCATATGGTTACACATGCAACCAGCGACACGTTTTGGGATGAGAGGACATCGACGGACGAAATGCAGCAAAAGTCGCAACGATTCCAAGCACAGGCCCCGGCGTTTTCTAAGCTGGCGCCTGAAGACGCTGCATACTTGAACGAGGTGCGAATCCTCTCGTGCTACATGTCCACACGGCCCGTGTTCGTTGTCACGGCGTTCGCACATAGGCATCCCCGTGGCAGATGGATTGTAGAATGTGTTTTCGCGCATTATCCGGCGCTGAAAAGCATCAAGGACAAGTATGATCCGTATCAGCTCAAGGGGGGTCATTGACAGAGGACTGGAATGAATATTTAGCATGTCGATATTGATACTTGGCCTCGAGTGCTCGCTAGTTCTTGCCATGTTCGTGTCAGAAATTTCCCTTATCTTATCTTCCACGGCAGTTTCCGTTGCACGTGCCTGCTTACGAGGACAGTCTTAGTCACAACCGGCCGATGGGCTAGGGTTGGCTATAGGGTTACTGCGCATGACATCATGCTGACTGATGGGGTTCAGGGTTATACGTCATAGCTTACGAAGCACCCTTCTCCACAGAACATTCCATACCCTTCTACGCATAGCCACCTAGTAGTATATAAGGTCGCCCCTCCTGTAGACTAGCTCCTCAGTTTCGATATTAGTTCTTCCTCCTAAGATCCCTGGCCTTAAGTGGCAAAGCCTTGGCGAGTGTCTCACAAAATATCGAAACTCACTCTCAAGCCTTCCTCGACATCAACGCAGTCTGTTGACCAAGGTACTCCTGGCGTAAAGCTCGCCCCCGCTGATATCGTCTCTCTCTTTGCCAAGCCATGTTACTGTCAACGCGAGCTTGTTTTCTAGGTACCCATTCCTAGGTTCGTCTACGGTTCAGCCCTAGACATTCCCCCTCTATTCCGACGACATACGGAAGGATTGTGCGCAGACTTGTACCTAGTGCAAGTTGAAAACCCCTGCCTTCCCAAACCCGTTGAAGAGCCAAAACCTGGCTTACCCCTTGCACTCCCCCTCCGCGCAACTCAACCCCTGTTGCTGAAGCGCAACCGACAAGATACCTTCAAACACCCGACCGAACTCCGTCACTGGAACGCCGCCCCGCGCCGCAACCCCTATACCTCGGGCAGGCACCACCAATCCGGGACAAGAATCTTCAACTCACGTGCACCCCATTGTACTTAAGGCCTCGCAATGGACCCAGGCCCCAGTACAAACATTGGCCACATCACCTGTGGTCTCGCACACCTCTCCACTACCGATTCACGCCCCACGACCCCTACGACGCGTTCCAGGGAGGAGATACCTCCGGGCATGCACTTCCCTCAACCCCGAAGAGGAAAGCTGCCAACGCCGACCTCATACTCCACCTATGCCGAGTGGTACGCACTCTGGCGAGCCGACCCCGAATCTGCGGGTCCCCCACCCCCTGCACACGCTGTGCAAGCAGAATATACTGTGGTTGCAGAGGAACCACGTTCTCCAACACCTCGGGGAGAGGCCCGCGCCTACTCGCCCAACAACCCATTTCACCGAACGACTCCGGAGGGAGCGCAATCCTACGTGCGTCCCTCATACCACATCAGACTACCCGACAGCGATGAGGCCACTGTTGACTTGGGTAAATCCCTCGCCTCCAAACCCGACGACTTCTCGGGAGACAAGAAGAAGTTCCAGGTCTGGTGGATGCAGGTAGTCCTGTATCTAGCCGGATTCTACCGCCAGCCGTCAGATCGACAGAAGATCATGATGGTGTTGTCATGCATGAAGACCGGAGAGGCAGCAAGGTTTGCCCGTCTCCAAATCGAAGAAGGAGTCCTGTCGACCTCGTGGAAGAGGTTCAAGGACAAGGTATGCGATCAGTTCACGTCCCCTGGACTGATGCGCGAAGCAGAGAATGCGCTCAAGCATATCGAGCAGAAGAAGGGCGAGGCTGTCGCCGAGTTCTTCGTACGAATGTGGCAATACTGCAGCGAAGCGCAGATCGACATGCGCTCGTCGCAACGCCACCTTATCCACCTCACGCGACAAGGACTGGATAACCAATACATTGAATACGTCGAGAGGACGCGCCCCATGTTTGATACGGTTTTCCCTATGCTCATCGGCAGGTTCAACGAGTACTTAGAAGCTGAAGAACTGGTAGCCGTTCCATATACTGATGACTTAGTCATCCGCCCCCTCAACCGAAACCAGCGTTTCTAGTCGAACTGAATGTGGTTGTACAGTGTACTTTCTCTCCATCCTTTTCTGTACTTTTTACTTATCTTT
>JBBPKG010000257.1:1409-17150 GCA_038089115.1 Fistulinella cinereoalba | reverse complement strand
TAATCCAATCAATGACGACAGCGTACAGTAATCTAGTCCATTGGAAACATCAAGCAACTGGCATAACAGATCAAGACTTGGAAAGTCTAGAATCCAGTGGACGCACCAACTTGAGTCTATTTGGCACAGACAATGTGTCGTTCTGCTCCAAGAACTTGTGAAGAGATCCATTGTGCATCCACAGCGACACCAGCGACATTGAGTCGCACATTCCGAATCCGTAGGCAACACCTAGAAATGGAACAATGTTGGCATGGTTGAGCCTTTTCCAAATACCGAGCTCCCGACGAAGCATCTGTAAAGCAAGTTCTGGACATTGGCGGATTTATTGTCACCACCATTGACAACTCACCTTATGTCGCTTTCCATCTAATGTGCACTTGAATCGCAATGACTTTACTGCGACCTGAGAAAGTAGTCAATAGTGGCGCCCTGAATCATATGTATACATCCCCGCCTGACCTCCTTTGGTAACCCGTTACGAAACCAGCATCTATACACATCGCCAAAGCTTCCTCCAGCACAATAGGATCCGTCGGCTTTGTCAATATGGCGAGTGAGATCTAGGGGAGAAGGCAAATTGGCCCTGACCAAGGTGATTTACATGAAGAACATCAGATCACCATGCCACCGAGCACCGAAAATACCACAACATACTCGAGGATAGGCTCCCAATATCGACGACCTTCGTGCAGATCTTTTGTTGTGAGCACAGAAACACCCTGCACTTGGTGACACTCTTCTATCAGGGATATCACTTCTGGGTCCATAGTCGTTCCCCTCCTATTCGAGAGCCATTGGGCGTCAGTAACTTTGGCTAACTTGAGTGGTGGGAACTGGAACGCCCACCGGCACTCTCCCGTCCTTTCTACCGCCTTGGTCTGGACTGTGTTTGAAGATGCGAAATAGACTCGTCAGTCGTCGATGGTACCGATCAACTACCTGAGGCCCAGCCACAGCGTTGGTTGAAGTAACTGGGGATGGTGACGGTTCTCGAAGCAGTCAGAGTCTAAAGACGCTGGTGGGGCGTGGTAACACGGTGGGCTGTGGCGCGCACATCCGTATGGATTCCCGGACATGATGCATGATGCATGACCGGTGACACTGGTGACTAGACGGTAACTACATACTACAAACTAATAGTATGGGCGCTTGCTAACGCTCCTTGCTACATGGATGTCTGCATAAACCTCGTAAAATCGACGAGCTCAATCAGTGCATGACGGGTCACTGGCGGGGCGAGTCAGTGACTCACTAGCTGTGAGTACTAGTCCGACGTGACTACTGGTGCACCATCATCTTGCATACCCACTTGCCAGTGAATCTTGTTTTCGTACCGAAGAGTGGACATCTGTGTCCACCACTTGCTCCCAAAGGCCGGTCGGGTGGTACTAGACTACTAGTGGAGATTCGAAGCACCGCGAGTGACCGTCAGGGTGACGGTGTCGGAGCTACGATTCTGACACCTTTGAAGTAGGTTTTGAACCATTGCACAGTAAGAGAACTCAAACTTCAAGTTCCAAGCTCCAAGAGTGAGATAGCATCAATACTCGCCCTGCATGCCATCCAACCTCCGAGGTACGTCCGAGCGACTCGCCGCTGAGGCATTCCCGCACTTCATCTGTTTCATGCATAGGCAACCAATCTCGAATGGTTCATCATCCCTTCACTGTGCCTGGCACCCATCTCTGCAATGGTCCATTTGACGATTCTTGCTGGCGGGTTTAACGCATTCATTGCCTCCTACGTGTTCAACACTGACGATAATACGTTGACGTACCTCGACCAGTACGCGACAGGCGGCAATCCATCCTGGATCAGCTCTCATTCGACCAACAAGAGTATCTTGTAGTACGTCTCTCTGCTGTCCCCTGATATGTGGATTGAAGTATGTGTGTCCAGCGCAGTAAATGAAAACTCGCCGAATGGAAGCGTACAGTCTTACACCGTTGGGCCTAGTGGTGCCCTCACACTTGTGGATACGGCCAGTTCTGGGGGGAGCACGCCGAATTTCTGCGTCGATTTGTCCACAGGGTGGATTGCCGTCACTAACGTATGCTATCTCACGTCGCCAATGACACCGTGCATTATCCCCACTACTTACTACGATGCGTAGTATGTCAGTGGTGTAGCGAGCTTCATCCCCATCGAAGACAACAACCTGCATTTTTCTGATGGTGCCACAACCTGGAAGTTCCCCTTCCCAACAACCGGGACTCAAGGCCACCCTGAGCCTCACATGGCCTACGAGTGTGGCTCTGAAGTCTTTATCCCTGACAAGGTCAGGCGGCTAATCTCGACTTGGAGCCCAATGATTGAATTTATCGCAGGGAAATGACAAGATCTGGCGATTTGGCATGGTTGACAATCAATCCGGGAGTGGCAGTTATGTTGTTCATGGCGAGATCCAACAACCCATCGGTAGCGGACCTCGCCACATTCGTGTTAGAGGCACGTCACTGTCCGTTCACTCAACTTGTCGCTTTTCGAATGATCCATGTCCTAGATAATGTGCTATATACCCTTCACGAGCTGTCGAGCACGTTGACCCTTCAAGAGGTTCCTGGCTTCCCAAACGGCACATCCCTGCTGCTTTCCAACGTGTCCATTGTTCCTCCAGATCCACCGGTCGGCTCAGCATTCGCTGCTGCTGAGATTCTCATCCCCGAACCGACGACCATGTACCCCGTTCCCTACATCTACGTCTCGAACCGCAACACGGGCGTGCAAGACCCTCGTGGTGACACCATTGCCATATTCGAGAACGTGGATAACCAGCTTGTTTTGCGCAACCAAATCTACACCGGTCTTGACCAGATTCGTGGGATGATGTCTGGGGAGGATGCAGGGTGTGGCGGTGAGGCATACATCGTTGCCGCCGGATACGCAGGCACGGCTGGAGTGAAGGTTTTTCAGCGGACAGAGGGCGGTGCGAATCTAAAGGAGGTGGCAGTGGAGACGACGGTCCCCACTCGGTCAACGTTCGTTTGGTTGGGCGAATACCAAATTATAACTTAGATTGTTTGTCTATGGTCTGTGTATTCCAAGAATTTGAACTTGATCAAGATTTGCCGACACGCTACAGCCACGAAAGCGAATAAATGCCTCAGGGTGCGTCAGAAAATCGCTTGAAAAGCGCCATCTGCTCCTCCCTGCTCAGTCCCATACGTCCCCTCCAATGGGTTGGACAGATAGGCATCTCCTCGGCGCGCATGGGCCGGACAGGGCGAGCCAATATCGTATCTAAAATCTCTGAGACGTTCTCAGGCCTCACATTGCCGAGCCTGTCCCATTAGATACTAAATAAACGAAAGAACCATCTATTTGGACCAGACACACCATTCGCCATGAGGATAAACCAACACGTTTCCGGCATATCTATAGCGCACCACAGTCAAAACGTAAAATAGAGCAGTGAAAAGGGACCCTTTCCCGCACGGCACATCAAGATAGATCTTGTACTCACTGGTGTCCGCCCACGTGCGCAACCTCGGCGAGGTGCCAGCGGACGCGGGCCCTCGGGTCGGCGTCAAAGGCCTGTCGTTGCTTCCGGGCCTCCAACTCCGCGCGGATCCTACGTGCGACGGCCCCGCCCATCTCGCCACACCGACAGTCTCGTGCACCGTGTGTGCATACGTAGAGATGGATGGCGCCCTCTTCGCGCGGCGATGCGAGAGGCGCCTCGGTATGCGTGCGGAGCACGTCCGCAATCGCGTCTATGTTGGCAAGCGATACATCCTCGAGATCGAGCTTTCCGCGTCCATTCGAAAACGCTGTGAGACGGTATGTTTCTGGATCGCCTTCGGGTTCAAGGGGATGCGAAGCGGGCCATGCAAAGTTGACGATGCCGCCCCAGGGTGCAATGGCGCTCAGAAGCTGGCGGTGAACGGGGGTCGTGTACTTGGCTGGGTACGTGCTGGGAGGCTGGCGCGTGTGCAAGAAAACGTAGCATCGGTGCGCGGGTGCGGTGCCCGCGAGTTGTTCGGGGGCGGTCTTGGGCGTCGGGGCTTGTGAACTGGTACAGCGCCTGAGTGTATGTCCTGGGCGTAGACTTGGAAGCACTTTGAGGACGCGCGGAAGCTCGAGAAGGAACATCCTTTGCGGAATGGAACCTGAGCAACAATTGCCAGTGAGAACAAACTGTCGCCGGCCCGGCCCGGCTATCAATGGCTGACTTATTCCAGAGTCACGCCGCCAACCTTCAACTCGAACCACCCCGGGCATGCCTAACTTGGACCGCGACGCCGACTCCAAATCCAGATGAGCCGAAGCAGGTTATCCTGGACCGTTCAATCACCATTCGTCGAGCAAGTCCCTGACTGCCATCTTTTCGTAATCGATCGATTATCTCCGATTCATCACCAGGCTCAGGCTCCGTCACAATTCCACACTTCGTCTTATCGAGCGATCACATGTTTACAGCATGGCTAGTAAGTAAGTACCGCTGTGACTTTAATTTGGGCCACAGGTAACTTCTTCGGCTAGCCCGAAGTATGCGCCCGCCGCAAGGGTTGCTTCCAGTGCCGTGGACCAGTAGAATTTATGTACATCGGCGCGGAGGTATTTCTTATTGATCTCATTGACTTGCGAGCCCTGCAGGAATTTTCACCGCATGGGGCAGACAACCCAATCAAACGCAGACCAAATTTTATCAAAGTTATGTCGCTGAGTGAACATTGGGCTAGTCTGAAAACAACCCTAGCTTCATCCCAACTGTAGCTCATGGAACCAGATCTGGGCCCTTCAAAAAGGTACCGTGACATTGTAAGTATGGTTGTATTAGTATTACTTTGGTCAGCTGATAAGTTCACAGCACTGTAAATCTGGGGTTCCGTGCACTCTTGGTTCTAACCCGTCCTTGTCCGTGATCTCGAGCGTCTATTTCATTTTGTTTATGGGGTGATCATTGGCGGGGCCCTCAAACCATCTGACATGACCAAACCACCGAAATTCCCGGCGGTGATCAAATCTGTCTCGCCATGGTTTATCCCAGGCTCAATCACCAGGACCCGCACTAGCCCAAACCCGATCCCCCTGTGGACTAGGCTGACTACTATACAAGTTACTCTGGTAGCCTTGTTAACGAATAGCATTCAACACCGTTGGCGAGCATGTGCACAGGGGCCTATTCTTCATTATCCTGTCGGGTAACGCCAATTGGCCTGTGTAAGGGCGATAGGCAAGATCGCACGTCGCTCAGGCGGAAGTACAGTTTGATCCATCAATTGTATGGATCTCTATTTTCTCGATGACTTTATTCAAAGTGGCAGGCTGTGGGATTTTATTGACAGTGCACCGTGACCAATGCGCCGCAGGCACTATATTTAGATCTTGAAGGACGTCCCGTCCATACGGCAATAACCTCGCCGTTTCCGATGGCTCGTTTGATGAGTACCCCAGAGCGCAAGGATCGCTTTCTAACTTCTTTCGGTTATATATTCCGACTTGCAGCAGCACACTTGTCCAACCGCTAAAGGGAAGTTGATACAGGACTCACATTACACCCAATAGAACATTCTATACTGGGTTCCTTCCCAACGGCCGCTTCTTGTGTGAGGGTCCAGTTTTTCGAAAATTCCGAGGTTAATAGAATCATTTAGAATAATCCAAAGAATACAACGGGATAACAGCGAGCATGGCCGTGAGGCCGTAAAGATCTTATCGATCAAAAAAGGAACGTAATAAGCATCCCGAGTCACAGATCGTTCACAACAGATATCGTCGATTGAACAGCAATGTGGCTTCTGATGAAGGCCCCTTTGGTTGGCTAACTTTTGGGAATCTTGAGGTTTGCCGCTGCCTCGGCAAACCTAGCTTTGAGTAAATGATCACCTGCTTGGCAACCCTCGGTTATTGTCTGATGGTGAGGAACTTCTTTTTACCCCTGTTTGCCCACAAGGGTAAGTGATGCTGCGGTCGTACCACCTTGTATGTAATAGAGTCGAGTTTACCTTGGTCTAGAATCATATTAGGGGTGATGAACTCCAGTGCCTGCTTGGGTTCACTGCGCCGTCTGGTGGGAAAGCCCACTGGCAACTTGGCAGGTAGTTGGCTGTTGTGCGGTCTGGTCACTTCACGGGGGAAAGACCTGTTTCGGACTCGAAACTGGCGTCTCACGAGACCAATCACTGGTAACGCCGCTGATACAGGGGGTTAAACTCGCTGAGACCTTTCAGAGCGTGCGTCGGACTCGGAGGAACTAACCTGTTTGCCCGCAGTTCTCCGCATTCAGGGAGTGCTCGGGCGAACGCATCCTAGGCTTCTCGGAGATGCTGCCCATATGTAAGCATTAGCAAGGGCTGCATCAATCGTCTAGTAGCATATATAGAACAACTTCAGGGCATACATGTATGTATTATACATATAAGGCGGATTTCAACACCTCTAATCAGGAAACGACATGCGTATACCACAACCATGACCGAATCTAGCGTTTCAGAGGAGATATCTAGGCGAATCTTAACCTGAATCGATCGTAGATGTTGATTCAGAAGTGGTCGGCACGAGATGTGAGCCGCAAAGCTAGTACTCACATAGTAACCCTTCTAATTGATACGCTTCAATCTTCTGTGTTGGCATAATATCACACCACCTGACCCTCCTCCTCCTTTTCGTCTTGGAATGTCCATTCCTCATCCAACGTGTCGTGCAAGGGAAGCCCTTTCATGAACGACGATGCTAACATCCCCGCGCCACAGATGACAGCCAAGACGCGCCACAAGACGGCAAGGCTACTAGCGAATGCGACCCGCACTTGTGCTTGTATCTCCAAAGGAAGCATCGAGATTTGGGGGATGAGCGCATACATGATCGCAGTTCCTTCCGGAACAGATTCGATAAAAGACGTGGGGAGCGTCTTTGCGAGCTCGTTTTGCAGGACGGTGCTCCCGATGGTGATACCCCACACCTACATTGGATGATCGTGCCCAAGAACAAGGTCACGGAGATCGAACACTTACACCGCCAAAGGAGCGAAGGAACCACATGAAAGCGAGTGCGGGCGCGTTCCGCGTGACGGGGAGAGGTGCTTGAATCGGGTATATAGGTGTCGCTTGCAATATACTACCACATGTCAGGAATAATATCCAGAGCGTCGGAGGGGTATGAAGCCGTACCCTATACCACAGCCAAGTAACAGTAGATACCCAACGGATTTTTCAAGAGGGTCCGTTGCGAGAAGTGTGCTCATCAGGCCAAGAGCAATGATGGAGATAGCCCACCCAATCCACATCGGCAGCCGGTACCGTCGGGTGGCTTTAACGACTATCCCACTCGCGATGGCAGTCAGTGCCAACGAGGAGAATGCGAGGGAGTAAATTCCAGATGAGATCGGTGACTCGCCCTTGCAGGCCTGAAAGTATACTGTAAAATAATCTAAAGAGTGGCAAGCTAAATAGAAGGGCAGTTCTCTTGTATAAACTCACAAACAACAGTTAACGTAGCCACGGTCGAACAGAACGTCTGTACATATCTGGAACGCATAGGTGAATGCAAGAAGGAACGGCTGACAACAATGTAACTCACCCACTGATGCTGGTCAAGTTTGTCATCACCGACAGCGGTACCTGATACGAAGCAGGTGAGTTTAAATTCGGATTAGGGTATGTAGATATGCACGTACGAGTGGATGGCCAGCAAGAGTCGCCTCATAAGCAATGAAGACCCCCACACCAACGAGACCAAGAATTAATGGTACAAGTACTGTGGCCGAACCCCATGGTGATGTGATGCCACCCCATGTCAACCCAATGCTGCACGCGGCCGTACTGGCAATAATGATAAAGTTTCCTCTACCAAAGCAACAGCAGTAAGCTGCATGACACATGTAAGTGTGATTGAATTTGATCCTACATCCAGTCCATTCGCATAAACTTTTCTTGATAACTGCCCAGAGGAACAGGTAAATCCATAAAAGCGATGACTGACACACATGCAATTAGCGAGATGGGAAGATTAAGGTCTTTATACATTTTCTGAGCGTCTCTAATGTTATCACCAAGATGCTACTCACAGAAAAGCCAACGCCATTGTCCTTGTGCCGCGAGATACCCCCCGATGACCGGACCAATGGATGCTGAAAGACACCAAATGCTGGAAAGGTCACGCTCGGAGCTCTGGATTCCATGGTCGAGCTGGGGGCTGGACTCACAGTCCATATACACCTATGTAAACACCACGTTCTCGCAAGGTGACCAAATCGGCCAGGACGATCTCTGTGAGGGACTGAATGCCCCCTCCACCCAATCCCTGTATGGTGCGGCCTGCGATCAGCATGTTCATGCTGCTTGCACCACCGCAAAGACCACTCCCGAGTGTAAAGAGTCCTATAGCCAGCAGGATAGCAGGTCGTCGGCCAAACGTCTGAGCCAGGCCTCCGCTCATCGGAAGATATGCAGTCGAGGCAAGAGCATAAGCAGAACCGACCCAAGTAAACTGCTCTGCGTGTAGAGCACTGGCAATGGTGGGGAGTGCGGTGGAGATAGACGATACCTCCAAGGCAGAGAGAGAAAGGCAGAGGCACATTGAAACAAAAATGAGCCAGAACTTGAGGCCCTTCGATGCGGTTTCTTGAACGGTCTTCTCATAGCTCTTCGGCAATCCAACTACGGATGGATTCTCAGGAGATGACATGGCGATACCTTTGACTGATGGCGGGGATGAGGCCATAGATCATGAAGCTTAAATAGCAAGGCCGAATGCCCCCACAGGCTAACCCCTGTTTTCCTTTACCCCATCTATGTGATCACTGGCTCACGTGGAGTGGGAGATGTCATGCGACATGTTTCACAGTTCCAAGTTTCCAGTGAGGTCGGATAGCATAAATGACAGGCCAATCTTAAACGATCGGCCAATAGGATACTGTAAGAACTTATCAGTAACACGGAAGTGATGCCATTAAATTACATCTCCCTGTGCGAAATGCAGCGTTCGGTTATCGAAAACGCCACGACGTGGATCCTCAATCACCTAGGGCGACCAACCGTAAAAACCTACTTCCTTCCGGATCATGCGATCATTCTTGCTGTCTTATCACCTGAGGCCGGATACCTTGTCACCGCGAAGAGATCGTCTACGAACCCCTCATCCGCGGTATTGGTCTCACCCATCCACTGGTATGTCTCAAATGAAAAGAACCGACTCACCGTTTGTCATCATCGTGATCTTGCAGCTTGACCTATCAACGCACTTCCGCACACAGGTACCCTTGGAGGGCCGCTCTGGAAAGCTCTATCCCTGGAAGTGGCCAAAATAAGGATCGATCATTCCTCTGTCGGGGCTCCATCGTACCTCAGGATTAGGACAGCCATTCGTCGTGGAAGAAGGAACTTCCCAGGTACGCGGGAGGTTGACTAGAATGACGGTGATCGCATTTTCCACGCGACAAAAGTCTCGCCACGCGCCACGTGGGCATTCCGGCGACCACAACGCCGCTGCACGAACTCTTTGAAGCTTTTGATGCTATAATTTCCCTCGATCTGATAACAGCGGTGCGTTACACAAGGCTAAACTCTTACAACCAGCACTCACCTGCACGGTTTCCAGGTTTCACGATGCATCCGTGGTGTTCGCAACAAGTCGGGTTATGCGACTCATGTGATATATGCGACCGCAGCATCTATGAAGTGTTTCTTGAAAGTCGTGGCATCGCCAGCTGTAGTCGCCGTGACGACTAACACGCGCGCAACAACGGACTTGATCACAAGCGTGCATCAACGATTCAGTCCCCGTCGGGACTGTGCGAATAGACCACGTCCGCATGGTTCTCCCGGTGCATCTCAGACCGGCTCTGAACGCCGTGGGCGTCAGCTCTTCGTCCTTCGACGTCTATACTCGAATGTTCAACCCGCGATGTGCGATATCATATGCATTCTCACTTGAACGGCCCTCTTGGCTACGATCGCGGTATTTGCGAGTTTACTTCCCACTCGAGCCTCCAGGCCGGTCCAAAAGAGCCCGTGAACGTCGGCGGAGTCAGACTGCGCGCAGTGCCAGGTGCGGCGCGATCCAACCCCACTAGGATAACCAACATGGGAAGAGATAGGTTCATACTAGTACCCTGTGATCCGTCATCCTGCGTGGTTGTCAGTCTTCCGCGTTTCACGCGCACCCCATAGACGTGCTCACTATTCAAAGATAAACATAGGCCTGCTTTTCAGACCCTTTTCGTGTATATGCATCTGTCCCGGTCTACGACCTGCGACGGGCATCCTCGCATGAAGTGGCAAGGATTCGGACGGACCTGACACTCCCTATGCCGTCAGTGGCAAACGGCTCCACTGATCTGTCATTATTTGTCTATTCAATCCGCTGACGTTGTGAGAAGGACATGTCAAGAACCTACCCCAGCGACACTGGCAGGGATGATGGACCACGCCACAGGGTGCAACGTTGGCGTCAGAAAAAGGATGATCCTATGTTAATCATGTCGACGACAGTCTTGGCTCCAGAACCAAGTGAAACGCGTCGCTGGCTTTGGCGCCACTGCAGTCGACGGCCTCATCCGTGCGTGCGGAGCGGCCCGGCGGGCGACAACAGGCCTCGTAGCTCGGTATCCGTAAATTCATTCCTGCGAGGCAGTGTTCTGCAGGGTTAAGCCGATCTTCCCATGTTTGTGCCGTGATGTTAAATATGGTCTGCGAAAAGCGATGATGAGACTTGCCGTAAGCCAACGGCGGACACCAGTGCTTGGTCGAGTACGAGTCTGCAGTGTCAGGGTGGGTGGCCAGCGGCGCGGCGGTATTAGGTGCCATTTGCGTCCGGCAGGGTGCGTAGATGGGGTTCGTGTCAACAGTTTGCTGAGAGCGGTAGCAGCGGCCGTTCCACGCCGGCGCGTCGGAGTGGGATGGACGCGTCACACACGGTGGACCGATACTAAAGCCGTGCAGGACGCTAGCCTACTTACTTCGCCTGCCTGGTCATCGAGTCAAAGACTCGGGACAGGATTGTAGTCGCGGTCGTTTGGTTATATATGACTCGCATATTTTCCGGTTCGCCACAATAGGCACGACTAGACGCCGAAAAGTCCACTCTTGCGGCAAGTGGGAACGGCAGCATGGTGCGACGTCGGAGGCATCTGTAGGCAGATGCAGTAGACGGCGTATCACGTCAAAGAACGGTCGTGATAAATGACATCGTGGTTCCGGATCAGGCGCCTTGGCTCAGACGGTTCCCACGGCTGCTGTTCCAGAGCTGGCGTGCACAACAGCGCCGAACTTGACGGCTTCACGACGGGGAGCTAATGAAGCTCTGGTTGACAAGAACTACTCCCAAATTAATGCAGGCCTCGGCACAGAATTCATCCATTCTAGCACCCTCCAGGCTTCGGATGCATATGGAGTCCAATAATGTTCACAGTCCACTGGTTCGGGTACCTGTTTCAATATCACCCTCGAGAAAGTTGGCACTCCTGCAGAGCGTATTCTCCCGCTCTCCCGTTCGGGGTCAAACGTGCGACGGTCTGTCGTCATTATTGTGGCGTTAATCGCCTGCTTATCCTCCGTCCGATCTTTGTGCGCCCGATGACTGCCACTTGGCACCCCTTGCTGCCGTTCATTGGATGCTCGACCCACATGGCTACCACAGACGGTAGGATTCAGGGGGGTCCGAAGTTCATTCAATCGAGGCAGTTGGCACAAGGTCGCTCATTACATAACGGCGCACGCCTATCTTTCCACGCCGAACTCCCAGACGGCCGGACCAGACCGGAATAGAACCTTCCGGGGATGCAAACGGAGGGGCAACCAAGTAAGCTTTTTCATCTTTGCGGTGCAGCGCTCACAGTCGACTGGGCCTGGTGTGAATCATTACGTATACATTTCCTCACAATCGAGCAAGGAACGCCACCTGGGGGCGCAATGATTTGTGGTGCGGCGGACACGAGGCTTTTAATGGCAAGCGGGCCAATGTCGCGTCCCCTTAATCAAGGTTTTGTCCTCACGATCTCGCGTATGACGGTCATCGTAAGAGGAGGTGCCTTGTGTCACATGGCAATGGTAGTCTGAGATATAAAATCGAAGCGAGTTGTCATGCATGCCATTCCCCGTCCTTGTGCGTCATGTCTTCCTCAGGTCCGGTCTTCCAAAATGCGGTCTACGTCGGGATCAACTTGCAGGACATCATGTATGGTGGGTCGATGTAATGCTTCGTGTTATCTTATCTCTAAACTTGTTCCCAGGCGTCGAACTGGTGCTGTATTTTAAGACGATGCACGTCCTGTTGTCTCCGAAAAGGAAACGCAAGACATCCGATCTGTTTTATGCCGTCTTCAGCAGCGTGATGCTGGCGATGATCACTATATGGGTGTCAACGCAGGCGATATTCGGCGAGAAAATGTGGCTGCAAGACGCCGATTTTCCAGGGGGCCCTGATGCCTACTGGGCGACCAACGAATCTGTCTGGTATATGGACATGGGGACGACTGCCGTCACCATCCTACAACTCATGACCGATGCACTGATGGTGGGATATAACCCGCGGTGAAAGTATCAGTATTTTTACTGACTGACCATAGATATACCGATGCCGGATGATCTGGTATAGCTACCGAGTGATCGTCGTGCCTGTAATCCTGTGGCTGGGTACCTTTGGTGAGGGTGGCATTCGCCGTTCATGTGCGCGAGATTGATGACATCGTACACCAGTGCTGGGTGTCATGGTCATCTGGGCCTCGAGTTCGCCTGGAGGGAATTTCTTCAGTGGGGTCGCGGTTCAGCTGGCCCTCGCGTACTACAGTGTGTCGGTGGGGCTGACATTTATGCTCACGCTTATGATCTGCTTCCGGATAGTGAGGCATGGTCGGAGAGTGAGGGCAAACCTCGGGCAAGACCACGCATCGGTGTATTTCGCGGCGTTTTCTGTCGTCGTCGAGTCGGTGTTGCCATACACGCTTTCGGGGGTTGCGTTCCTCGTGTCGCTAGGGGTGGGGAGTCCCACGTCGATCGGGTTTGCGTGTGTGTACATTCTGCTGATGGTAAGATGGCAATTTATGTGTGACTTGTGCTGACGGGCCAGCAGTGTATATCGCCGCAAATGCTGATCCTGCGGGTGGCGTCGGGACGGGGGTGGAGCGAGGAGACGGGCCAGGCACTGGCGTCGTCGGTGAAGTTCTCGCCGGGGGACTGTCCGTCTTTGTGGACGGAGTCGCGGGCTTTTGATGACAGCGGTGTATCGGTGCACATGGAGACGTACACGAACAGAAAGGAGATGGAATAATACTAGTAATAATGAGATCGTGGCGAGTGAGATTATCTACCCGGGTCGCCAGGTTACGAGTGCAACCACAGCTCCTCGATTGGGAACCGGACTCGAACCTCCTCTATCGTAACTCACCGTTCACTTCTTTTTTTTTCTTCTCTAGTGAGTATATAAACTGAGCTGTAACGCCATCTGGCCGTGGAGAATGCCGCGCTCACTCGCCTCCTTCCCCGAAGAACTGCTTGCGCGAATACTCGCCCTCCTGTTCGTTACGCCAGCTCGCTGCGTGTCCGGATTCCCCCCGCCACGACACCGCACCGCGCCGCTGCTGGTTTCGCGGCAGTTCTTCCGCATTGCGTCGCCGCTTTTCTACCAGACGCTCGACTTTTACGCCCCCCACCAGACCAGCCGCGCGCTTGCCACCCTTGCACGCCACGTATCCCTGGCCCACGCCGTCCGCCGCATTGTGTTTGGCGGCATCTGGCACGACTGCGCCCGCGTGCTCGCACTCTGCGCTGCCGTCCAGGACGTCGACCTCTGTCTCGACGGCGGAAACGCCGACGCCGACCCGCACGACATCGACGCAGAGGCGTTTTGCTGTGCCCTCGAGCAACGGCATGGCATCATGCACCTCACCATACGTAAGGATCCCGCAGTGTACCTTACCCATTCCCGCCCCAGCTACGTCCTCCAGCGGCTCGCACAGGCCGTCCGCAGCTGGTCCAACTTGGTACGTCTGCACGCAGACATGCCCTTCGCTTGCACCTGAACGCGTCGCAGGAATCGGTGCACTTTGCGCTACGTCTCTCTGCGTCGCCGAGCACACTCCCCCTCGCACGCGCGCTCAGTGTGGCACCCCGTCTTTGCGCCATCCGTGCACAGCTCCCCGCCGTGTGGAACAACCTCCTCCTCCTCATCTCGATGAACCCGTGTCTGGAAAAAGTGCTGCTCTACGTTGAACCCATCGTCGGACCGATACACAGCAGGATGCTTCCAAACATGGGCTCTGCGGTCATTAAAGGGGGATATATCTGCGATGATATCGAACATGCAGTTTTGGGCACCGGATTGTACATGATGGAGGCGAAGAAGCACGCGAGGCTCTCGGACCTTATCAAGGCTGGAACGTAAGTGTTACCATGCTTTTGTTTTGTTTTGTGCGCTTCTTGCGGAGCGTCTCTGGCGACTTCTCCTAGTTCGATCATTCGCACGCGGGCACATACGACGATCGCGACCTTGTCCACGCCGCCCGCTGCTGGGACGCCACTGGGTGTGGCCAGGGCCAAGGAGGTAGCTGTCGAGCTGTTGACCATCCGCAACAACGTTGGTGTGGTTCCAGCACAGCCGTTGACGGCGACCAGATTCATGCACGCACAGGCTGTCTGACGCCGTCGCCAAACAGTATGACAACAGGAGGTATGGAGATACGACGTAAAATACCGACGTTTCACGACCTGGATATAGATACCCCGTACAGATTATTTCGGCTAATCAGTGTGTTGTATGTGCGCCCATACTCTGGACATCTTGAACACATGCGGGCAATCATGTGGGGTGGCAGGGAATCAAGCACATGTGTCCAGAAAAGACCACCTGGGGTGTGCTGTGGACATTCCAGGAGGCGCTCGGGATGGACTTGAGGCTTGTGAGGTTGCTTGGTATTCGGACGGCATCACCTGCGTGGAAGGTGTTTCACAGTCATCAATCTGAGGACGACATCTCTAGCATGGCCGCGGAAACACAGCCCTCCGTTGGAGCGAGAAGTGTAGTTAGGCTGTGTGACGTTCACAAGACTTTGCGAGGACAGCTGTTCCGGCTTGGCTGATTTGATATGGATGCCGACCCTGTGCATGCCTAGTGACCGGACAAAGAATAAGCAGGGCGCCACGTAGCGCCATATTCTAGCTGGCTCTGCGCTCGGGGGTGCGATAGGGCCGATCTGGGGAGCTTGGGGCGGGGAAGGCGGTGGTGCAGGTAGAACTTGTGGACGGGACTGAGCCCGGTTAGGCAGGCATGTGTCAGACCCGCTTCGCTACTGCTCACGTCAAGCACGACGCCTGGGCGGTCCCGTCGCTATTCCCGGGCTCCTTTGCAAGTAACCAGCTGGACAGTGTAGTCTCGCTCATTCCTTTCCATGAACTTCTTCAAGACAAAGCCCCGGACTCCACCTGACCTCGTGCGCGGCCTCCGCGATATCGTCCCAAAACTCGATGCGGGCCCGCCAGGAAGCGAGGCAAGGAGGAAGGTGGGTCGGGCCAATTAGTATTCGCCTTCGTCACCCATCGTATACTGCAGGCGAGCGAGGAAGTGTCCAGGAACCTCCAGGCTGTCAAGAGTATCCTCTATGGCGACGGCGGTGCGTCTTATTCTGCACCACATCCCCCCACGCCCAACCCATGCGACAGCGACAGAGCCGGTTCCCGAGCTCATCGCACAGCTCGCACAGGAAACCTACTCTACCGACCTGCTCTTCATCCTCGTCCAGAACATCGCCCGGTTCGACTTCGAGTGTCGGAAAGACGTCGTCCAGATATTCAACAACCTCCT
>JBBPKG010000256.1:0-36480 GCA_038089115.1 Fistulinella cinereoalba | reverse complement strand
TAAACTACACATGTTAGCTGCAGCAAAATTCATCGGTGCAGGATTAGCTTGCTCAGGTTTAATTGGTGCCGGATTAGGTATCGGACAAATCTTTGCTTCTTTAATCTCTTCAACTGCTAGAAACCCTCAATTAAGAGGACAATTATTCGGTTACGCAATTTTAGGATTCGCCTTAGCCGAAGCTACAGGATTATTCTCATTAATGATTGCTTTCTTATTATTATACTCATAATTAATATTTAAATTTAATTAGAATTTAATTTAATTAATTGAATAATTTAATTTTAATCTCCCCTCCATAATATATGAATTTTTTTAAAGTTAAAAGAGTGAAAAAATTTAAAATTTTACGAGTATAGTTAAGTTGGTATAACCTCTACCTTCCAAGTAGATGTGATCAGTTCGAGTCTGATTACTCGTATAATCAAATAAAATCAATCTAAAAATTTACTGATGTAATTAATATTTTCATACTAGCAATAAATTTTGCATATTTTAATACTAACTTACTTAAAAGTAAAGTAATTAATTGACTTATTTATCTAATTCATCAAGATGAAACAATAAAATTTGTAACTAAATTCAATCAGTCAAAATAAGGTAACCATTCCTGCTACATATATATAAATAACAATAAAAATTATAAAATTCATTTGAAAATTCCTTGCTTCAATCTTAAAGAAAATTGGAACTCAACATACATACACAAAAATCTTTAAAAAATTAATGAAAATTAAATTATTCTCTATTTTGTATAAGCCTTTAAAATATTTTCTAAGTAACTTACTTTGGTATATAAAATTAGCCAGTGCAATATTAGCAATATTATCTGTATTTAATATAACCTTAGTTTATTACCAATTTGATGTCATAGATGAGTTTAATAAATTAATTATGAAATTTTTTAGATACATTAAAGAATTATATGCTGAAATATTTAATATCGAGGTTGAAGATGAGGAAATTGAAGAACCTGTTGATTTCTTTAAACCAAAAAGGCAAATTAAAGTTGTTGTAAAGGTTGCTACCAGAAACCCTTATCATGCTATTTGGATATTACCTCTTATGTTTGCAGGTGCTGTTTCTATGGTAGTAATTAATTATTATTCTGGGAAAGGTATATCTGAAACAGTTGAACCCGTGTTATCTAGTCTAGAAAATAAACTACCGGATAGTTTCCCGACAACTTTTGTTTCTGGAATGTTCATATACAAATTTATTTCAATTTCAATTGATTATATTTTTAGAAATAAAAATGAACCTAGAAACCCCGATCCCGATTTTGATCCTACCGATAGAGTTTGGGTTAGAAGGGATGGAGCCTGGGTTGGGATAAAAAGGAGTGCATCCAACTTCTGGGAAAAAATCTATTCTAAACCCTTCCATTGGAGAAATAAAGATGATGAAGAGGAAAGAAAAAGATATATCCAAACTAATCCTTTATTTGAAGATGATGAAAATCCTTTTGAATCTATATCGAATAATGAAAAAGAATATGCAGATTATTTTAGAGATGTTGAAGAAACTCCTAAAGCTTCTTCTTCTAAGTTACCCGACTTTAAAAATAAAGCTAAATTGGTTGAAACAACCTCTAAAGATCCAATTACTCCTACTAATGAAAACCCCTTTAAGAAAGTGAATAAAAATTGGTAACCTTTGTCTGAATTAGAAAAAAATGTTAAAGAGGATTGGTAACAAATTTTTATAAAACATAATTCTTATTATTTTAAACACCTCTCCCCTATTTATATTAAAAGAATTAAGATTTATTTTAATGGTAGAAAGTTATGGGCTTCCGCACCCTAAAAGTATCAGTTCGAATCTGATAATCTGAGAATTTTATTTAAGGATTACGCAAATCTAAAAATAGCCCCCTTACACACCTTTTAAATTAAGTATTAATTAAATTTCTGTTTATTAAATTTAATGATATTATTTTGAAAAGTTCTCCTTAAATGTATTTAATTATCCCACATTACCCTCTTTGGGGCCAATTTTACGCCATTATTAATGTTTTAAGGTTATTAAACAATTAAATTTACGTTAGCGGCTAAAGGATAGTGTTAATGGGGGTAAATGCAGGTTTAATTACTTTAGGCTAGAGTTAGCGTGGTCTTAAATACCCCTCTCTACACACCCTTAGTATTTAGATTATACAAGTAAAGAGACTGTTGTGGGGTTAAATAATTAATTTTATTTATACGGGCACTGTCGGATTTGAACCGACGACTCTTTTGGAGTACTCGTTTTCAAGACGAGCGCCATAAACCAGACTCGACCAAATGCCCTTAAGTTATGAAGATTCACTAACTATACATTTATTCATTAATTACGTAAAGCATACTATGAATTAAAGAATCTTTTTTTATTAAATATCATAACCTTGTGAGTGTAATGTAATAGGTAATAACCTTTTTATTCTTCACGTGAATTTTATCTACCAATGAGGGTAAGTTTAAGAAAAGTAGTAATGAGTTTAGTAATCCAGTATTTGCGGATTGAACTTTTTCTGTGTTTAAATTTTAAGTCCAGTTCTATTCATTTCAATTATTATAATTAATATTTAATATATACCAGCAAAAATTAAATTATATAAATACTATTTAGTATCAGATATATGAAAAGATTCAACTTAACTAATTTGAATAATATTTTTACATATTATCTCTTTTAAGTTTGATAATTGAATTTTATAATACTTCTTTTCAGTTCTAATTTGTCATTCGTTTTTATTATTTTAGAGTGTTCTTGTATTTTATATTGTTTCAAGTTATAAGACCGAAGGGAATTGAACCCTTATAATATCCATTATGAGCGAACTGCATTAACCAATTATGCTACAGTCTTAAAAATAATGTGTGAATATGAAATATCTCTTTAAATAGTCATTCTAAAACTAATAATTGAAGAGTTTAGGAATCGAACCTAATGTGGTCGTAGACCAATTCTTTTACAGAGAACCACCATTACCAATCGGATCACCTCTCCTTAAAAATAAATTATTATATAAACTTCTTTTAATTTAGGTTTATAATAAAAAAATTTTAGAATAAGAATTTAAATTAATTTTAAAAAGGAGGGGGGGAATAGGAAAATAAAATTAATACTAAATTATTCATGAGAATCAGTTAAAGAGATAGCACCAGATCCTATTTCTAATACGAATCCTATAGTTAATACAAAGAAGAAGATTAATCCTATTACAAACCCATATGTACTAACTTGATATAAAGTTACAGCTAATGGGAATAATAATAATATTTCTAAATCAAAAACTAAGAATAACATAGCCACAATATAAAAATGAATTTGGAAAGTAGATCTAGTTTGTCCTTCAATAGCTAAGAAACCGCATTCATAAGCAGATGCTTTAGCTTCATAAGCATTTTTAGGAGCTAATAATAGATTTAAAGCTAATAAAACTCCAGCTAAAACTGGAACAACTATAAATAAGGTCATTATGTTATTCATGATTTATTATATTTTATCAAATAATATTATTGATAGTAACTGCACACTATTTAAAATTATTGTAGGTTTAATTAAGAATAATAATATTCCTAATGTTAAACTAGATATTAAGAAACTATGAAAATTATTTAGTATTAATTCATTATTTTCTGTAATGTTTGATTTCATATTTGTTTCTTCTGAATGTAATACTCTTATTATTTTTATGTAATATGATGCACTGATTACACTAGTTAATATAGCTACAATAGCCATAAAATAATATTGACTATCAATAGCAGAATACAATACATAATATTTAGAGAAGAACCCAATTAAAGGTGGTACTCCAGCCATTGAGAATAAACAAATACTTAAACTTAAACTTAAAATAGGATTTTGGAAGAATTGACCTTTTAATTGAGATATTAAATTAATGTCTGAATTAATCAAACTATTATTAACTAAATTATTTCTATTAATTACATACCCAAATGCTAACAAAATTAAGAATACATTTAAATTTGTTAAGCTGTATTGAATTACATAGAAATATAAAGCTTCTATTGAACTTGCTGTATTTATAGCTAAAGCGATTAAAATAAATCCTACATGAGAAATAGTACTATAGGCTAATAATCTTTTTATTCTAATTTGTGATAATCCAACTACTGTTCCTATTATTAAAGACAATAAAGCACTTATTAATAATAAATGTTTAATCTCTACTATTTTATAATTTGCTAAATTTAATAAAAACACAGGAATAAAATTACCATTATCTAATTCTAATACAGAAGTTGATAAATTTAATCCATTTATAATTTCTAATAGTAAGAATACTATAGCTATCTTAGGCATAATAGTTAACCATATAGTCACAATAGTAGGACTATTATCATAAACATCTGGAGCCCAATTATGTAAAGGTGCTGCTGCTATTTTAAAGAGTAGTCCTAATAAAATAAATATAATTCCTAAAGTAATACCTAATGAAACTGTTTCTTGGAATGAAAAAGCATGTAAAACAGAACTTAAACTATATAAAGATTCAAAATTAGTAATCCCTGAGTATGAGTAAATTAAAGCTACTCCTAATAGTATCACACAAGATGATAATCCACCTAATAAGAAATATTTTAATCCTGCTGCTGTAGCTGATTCAGAATCTCTATATAATGTAGCTAAAATATAAACTCCAAAAGATTGTAATTCTAAACTTAAGTACATTGAAATAAAATCTGAAGATGATAATAATAATGAAGATCCTAAACCACTGAATATTACTATTAATGAATATTCTGTTGCTGGATTATTTACATAACTTAATTTATCTGATTCTAAGTTAAAATTTGAATTAATTTTGTAACTATTTTTTAATAAATGTTTATTAAATATTGGCCAGGCTGTTAATATTAAAGCACCTGTAATATTTATAAAAATATCTATTATTTGTGATGTTATAGTTACATGGAATAAACCACTATATAAACCTAAACCTGATTCAATTGATTGAATATATAAGGAATTGAAAGATAAACCTGCGGCATAAATAAATATTATAGCTGTTAACCTTATAAATAAATTAGGAGACAAATTTATTCTAATAGAAGGAATGGCAATAGCCACAATTAATATCAATAAACTAATAAAAATCATTAAATCTTTAAATACCCTTATTTATAAAATATATATATTTTTTATATATAATAAATATATATCTTTATACTTTTATATCTATTAAATATAAATTAATATATATATATAACAGTAATAAAATAATTATTATATTTCTTAATTTGATTTAAATTGGAGGGGTTTAATAATTTAATTGTTTTTGATTTCCTACTTTAATTATGAGGTTTCTTGAGCATAAAAATAAGGAATATTCTAATATATATTAGAATTTAGATTTTCTTGAGATAAATATAGTAGCTACCATAGCTAATAATAATAATACACTACAGATTAATAATAAAGCTGCACCATATGTATATAAATTATGTCCAATAGCTTCAATTTGTGTAAAATTAGTAATAGTTATATCAGCAATAGATGGATTAAATGTAGTTAAAACATTAACTAAAGATGAGTTATTAACTGTTAAGAATAAACTATTAGCTATATTAGTAAAATCAAAGAACATAGAGATAACAGAGGCATTATTAAATTGGAAAGGTAGAACAGAAAATATAATATAAATAAATAAAGAACCTATAGCTAATGCTAATGGGAAATTTTTTGTATATTGAGATCCTGTTTCTAAAATATCTGTTAATTTTATATTAATCATCATTATTACAAATAAGAATAATACAGTTATAGCACCTACATATAATAGAATATATGAGATACCTATAAATTCCACACCTAATAAAATTAAGTAACCAGCAATATTAAAGAAAACTGAAATTAAGAAAACAACAGCTAACACAGGATTAGTAGAAGTTATAACTAATAAACTAGAAAAAATAGCACCAAAAGCTAAAATGTTTAATAAAAAATTTTTCATGTATAAATAAATTTGTTTTATTTTGCCTACGTTTTACCGTTCGTAATATTCAAAAATTACAACTAAAGGCTGAAGCTTTAATTATTAATAGAGTATATTATTATTAAAGTAGGTTTTACCTTGAATTTGTGACCTAAATTTAAAATTTAAATAAAGGCAGAGTTCCTTATGAACAAGAATCAACAAAGACGTGAATATTTGAAATATAAACTAAAAAGAGAATATAAACATTTACTCACGTACTTATAAGTGTTTACACAAATAAGTTTAGAAATCGCTATAAATTGCGAATAATGATTAATATTGGTTTAAATTAATTTAATAAATTAGTTTTAATATTCAATAAATAGAGAAATTTATTAAGCTTAGATTATAATAATTGTTTTATCTTTTTACTTCATTATTTTAAAAATTTATTTAGATGTAAACCTGTAGAGACAGATATGGTAAATGCTCCTCTTCTATTTTTATTTGAAAATCTTGCTGTTTCAACCAGTACTGCCTTTTTTCTCGCTAAACTTCCTATTTTTTCAATTTTTTCTGTTTTTCTTGGTACTATTTTTTGTGTTGGGAATCTCCCAGCAAATTTTATAGTTAATCCAGTTAAATATCCGGGTATAACAGAAAATCTTTTTCTTTGAATATTAGCAGTAGGTTTAGTGATTAAAGCAGATTTGTATATTTTACCTAACAATCTTCTAATTTTTAAATTTTCAGCGAAATAAGATAATAAATTAACAATAATATTAGGGTCGTAGAAAGGATAATGTAATCTAATTAATTCTAATTGGACAGGTTTTTTATAAATTTTACTTAATAATTGAGTTAATATTTTGAATTTCTGATTATAAATATTTAAAAACATCGAATTATTCTGTAATTTATTGATATTATAATTATCTTCTGAATAGTGTACAGGTCCGTTATAATTAATAAATGTAGTATTAAATAATCTTTTTATTCTTTTTTGAGCTTCAATATCTGACAATTTTAATGAATCATTTCTTTTTATGATTATATCAATTAATTTTTTAGTCTGTTTTGATGGCATAGTGATATTTTGTACTATTTCTTTTTGATCATTAAAACTTAATTTATTAAATAATTTTATTATTTTTTGTTTAGAATTAAAATAAGTAGATTTAAATAAACTTGTTACTTCTTTTTTTGTTCCAAAGTCTAATTTATTAAGTAATTTATTAATTACATTTTGACTCCATTTTGCTTTCAGATGTTTAGTTAATTTGACATCAGGATAAAAAAATAATTGTATAAATACTTTATCATTTGCATATGATACTCTAGGTTGACTAATTAAACATCTCATAGATATAAAAGCTGAATGTAATAAAGTATAAATATTTCTTATCAATCTAGTATTTTTACTGTTAAATTTATAAATATTATTTTTACTTACAGCTAAATCAGGATTATATTTACTAATCAATCTTACATAATTAATATTTTTAATATTACTATTACTATTATTATTAACTAATAAATTTAAAGGAAATTTTATATTATTAATTGAATTATTGTTAAGATATTTATTTTGCATATCATTATTAATTTGTCTAACATTATTTAATATGCTTTTTGTTTTTAATTTTGATTGAGTCTCTAATTGTTCTTTTCTTATATTGACTAAATTTAAAGAATTATGTAAATTTTTATAAATCTTTATTTGGTTACTATAAAATTGTAAACTTTTTAATTTTCTTCTGAAGAATTTCATTTTAGTTTTAGTACTATTTTTAAAGAAACCTGAAAATTTACTTATTATATATGAAGGGTTATGTGCGGTTCCTTTATAATTTGGATCCATAGACATAGATAAAGATAATTTTTGTTTTAAACTTGAATAGAATAAAGGTAATATTTTTCCTATCTTTCTTTGATTATTTTCCAATTTTATTTGTTTTTCTTACTTAAATTTTAAGTTATTTTATTAACCTAATTAATACATATTCGAAAAATATAAATAAAGTGAATAATTGATTAAATAATAATATTTTAAATTATACAATATACACTTTATTTACTGATTTAATAATCCATTTATACTCAGAGTATAATGTTAATATATGGGATACGATACAATATAAAAACTATTAAAACAAAGCTGTAAATGTTAATTACTTACTAATCCATATCTTTATTAGTATCTAATAAAATATAATTATATTAATACAAAATTGTATCCTTAATATAAATTATATTATATTCTCAGCTCATACTTTTATGTATTTGAAGCTAAATATAATTTTATATATTGTTTAGTTCAGTAATTAATGTGTAAAATATATTGAATTTAAGTACAGATTAATTAAATTATGCAATATCTTATTAACAGTACCCCTTATCCATAAACTAAAGAATTCTAACATTATTGCTTAAAAAGGAGGGGAAGATAAAATAGACAAAATTTTGTTCCTAAGAGATTAAGATTCTCTATAAGTTATATAATATAGAAGATACAGATAAATGGATTGAGTCTAAGATAATATTAGGGAATATTCCTAATATAATTGTAGGTACTAACAAAGAAATTAAAATAATGAATTCTCTTCTATTAATATCTAAAACAATTACATTATTCATATTAGGTGAATAAGTACCATACGATATTCTATTATATAAGTATATAGAATAACATGCAGATAATACTATACCTGTAGCACCTAATGCAGAGATTATTGGATTAACTTCCCATATTCCAATTAAAGATAATTGTTCACCTAAGAAGTTAAGACTTAAAGGTATTCCTGTATTACATAATGTAAAGATGAAGAATAATATAGTGAAAATAGGCATATAAGTAACTAAACCTCTAATATATTTAATAATTCTAGTTCCTGTTCTTTCATAAATTACTCCACCCACACAGATGAATAAAGCAGGAGAAACAAACCCATGAGCTAAAGCTAATAGAATAGCTCCTTCAATACCTTGGATATTATTAGAGAATAAACCTAAGATAACAACACTCATATGGGCAATACTAGAATAAGCAATAAGAGTTTTAGTATCCTGTTGAATAATTGTAGTTAAAGAGGCATAAATTAAAGTAATAATTGCGATAGTTTGAACTAAAGGACCAAAATAATTTGAAGCATCAGGTAAAAAATTAATTAAAATTCTGATATAACCATATGTAGCAAATTTTAAAATAGTAGCAGCCAATAAAATAGAACCAGCTAAAGGACTATCAGCATGAGCTCTATACAACCAACCTGTGAAAGGCCATAAAGGAGTTTTTATAGCAAAAGCTAAGAAGAAGGCTAACCATAAAATTTTTTGTGCATCTACATTAATATCAACTAAAGATAATAATTGAAAATCTGTAGTACCTGCTAAATTGAAAATTTGTAAAACAGCTAATAACATAAATAAAGATCCAAATAATGTATATAAGAAAAATAAATTAGCTGATCTAAATCTAAATTCTCCTGATCCATATACAATTATTATAATAAATAAAATAGGTAAAACACTTTCAAAAAATATATAAAATAATAATAAATCTAACACTAAAAATAAAGCTAATTGTAAAGTTTCTAGAATTAAGAAAGCAATTAAAAAGAATTTTAAGTTAGAACCAATATTATAAGCATTAGAAATAATAGCAATAGGAGTAATGAAAGTAGTTAATAGAACAAAATATAAAGAGATTCCATCCACACCAAAATTTAAATGTCCAAAAGTTAAATAATCGAATTCAGATACAAATTGAAACTGAGTTGTATTAGAATCAAAATTTAACCATAAGAAAATAGAAATTAATAAATTAATTAAAGAAGTGGTAATAGCAATAGTTCTCATTTTAGATTGACTATTAATAGAATTTTCCTGTACCGATAAAATAAATAGAGACCCAATTATAGGAATTAATAGTAATAAAGTTAACATATATATGTGTGTATTTTGTGGTGTGTTATATTTCCTAAATGTAGTATTTTTACATTAAAATTTTATTCCAATCTTTCTAAAATTGTAGATTTTAAAATAAATTTTCATTTCATATTGAAATTTTTCGATATCTCAATATTTGATTAAAAGCTTAGATTAAACCTTTTTATATTCTAATGTTTTATGGAGAGTAATTAAGTTAAAATTTGATAATAGCTACTATTTACTTAGTGCAGATATAGAATTTAGGTGAAAATAATTATTAAATAGAGTAATAATTAATGTTTATAAGCTAAATTAGGTAACAATGAAAAGAATAAAGCTGATATGTAAATAACAATTAATCTAAATTCTGATATAATCATTGTATCAAATAATAAAGGAGCGAATACTAAGAATGTTAATGATAATATTCCTATTGTTATATATAAAGAATAAGTAGTAATAACCCCAGTATCTAATTTAGCAATATTCTTAGCAGTATTTTCTAAAACAGAAGCTAAACCATAAGGACCTACTAATTCAATAACTCCTCTATCTAATATTTTAGATATATTATTACCAGTTATTAATCCAGCTGAAATGATATAATTATTATAAATAATATCAAAGAAATATTTACCATTTAGGAAAGTATAAATTTTTCTACCTAAAGCAGAATCAGTTAGATTAACAATAAAATCAGGATATACATGATATAAGAATACAGCACTTGTAGCTCCTAATATTGATAATATAGAAGGTAATAATTTAACTACTAAAGGTAAACTAAATTCAGCTTCAATAATAGATATATTATTAGGATTAATGAAGATAGAATTAGCAAAGAAGTCTGAACCTACTCCAACAAATAAATCAGAGAAAACAAACCCAAAGAATATACTAAATAAAGCTAAAATAAATAAAGGAATTACAACAGCAAAATTAGATTCATGAGAATTTAAATAAACATTTTTAATACCCTTTGGCACAGTTAAGAATACTAAACTTATTAATCTAAATGAATAAAAAGCTGTTAAACCAGCTGTTAAACTTCCTAAGATATAAGCATAAATACCAGAAAAACTGTATTGACCATAAGCTAATTCAATTATTAAATCTTTACTATAGAATCCTGTTAACCAAGGAGTAGCTAATAATGATAAAGATCCTACTAACATAGCTGTATAAGTAAATGGTAAGAATTTAATTAAACCTCCCATTTTTCTAATATCTTGTTCATCAGCAAAACTATGAATTACAGCACCAGCACCTAAGAATAACAATGCTTTAAAGAAAGCATGGTTAACAACATGCATTAGGGCTACATTATATTGGCTTAAACCTACTGCCATTACCATATATCCTAATTGTGATATTGTACTGAAAGCGATTATTCTTTTTAAATCATTTTGTACTAATCCACAAGTAGCTGCAAAGAAAGCTGTACTAGCTCCAATTAAAGTTATTACTAGTAATGCTGTGGTACTAAATTCTAAAATAGCAGAGGATCTAATTAATAAATATAAACCAGCTGTTACTAGAGTAGCAGCATGTAATAAAGCACTAACTGGTGTAGGAGCTTCCATAGAACCAGGTAACCAAGAATGTAAAGGAATTTGAGCAGATTTAGCCATAGCTCCAGTTAATAATAATAAACTAATTATAGTAATAGCTGTTTCATTCATAAAAGGTGCTAAACTAAATATTGTTGAATAGTCAACAGAACCGAATAAGGCAAATAATGCAAAGAATCCTATACTTAAACCCATATCCCCTACTCTATTCATAGTTAAAGCTAATATAGCTGCTTTATTGGCTTGAATTCTAGTGAAATAGTAATTAATTAATAAATAAGAAACTACACCTATACCTTCCCAACCTATAAACATTACAAAATAATTAGCACCAGAAACTAAGAATAACATAAAAAAAGTGAATAAAGATAAATAAGAGAAGAATCTTTGATTGTGAGGATCTTCAGCTAAATAGGAAGTTGTGTATATATGAATTAATGTTGAAATATATAATACTGGAATAAACATAGATACAGTTAATTGATCAAAGTAAAATTCCCAGGATATTGTTAAAATTTCTGAATCTACCCAATTAAATAAATAAACTGAAACTGGAGAACCACAAATACCAACTTCATAGAATGCTACGGTCGCTAATAAAGAAGAAATTGTTAAACAAGTGCAAGTAATAAAATGAGAACCAGTTATACCGATTTTTCTACCTAAAAATCCAGAAACAAAAGATCCTAATAAAGGAAAAGCTAAAATTGATAAATACATAAAATTTTAAGATCTAATAGAGATATTTCCTCTTAATCTATAAAAAGCTACTAAAATACTTAAACCTATCACTGATTCAGCTCCAGCTATTGAGATAATATATATACTGAAAGTTTGACCTATATTATCATCAAATCCGAACGAACTAATTAAAACTAAAACAGTAACAGCAAGAAGCATAAGCTCTATAGCAATAATCATTAAGATTATATTTTTTCTATTTAAAATAAATCCTAAAATTCCGATTAAAAATAACAATATTGATAGATTCATAGTAAAATAAAAGCTTTATTATCCTTAAGGACATTTGATAGTTTAAATTATTTTTATAAAGTGGTATGTTTTCCAATTTATTTCTAATAATTGAAAAGAAAACTCTTTTTTCTACCTAAAGTTTTCTTTTTAGTTTAATAAGTTTTATTGATTTTCTTATTTTATTACGAAAAAAAATGGTGATTAAAATTTATATTGATATAATATAAAGTGAATATCTAATAATAATTACTCTAATTAATAATACTTAAGTTACTAACATTATAATTATAATCCACCCCAGTAATATACAGCAATAAATAAGAATAACCAAACTATATCAACAAAATGCCAATATAAAATAGCTGATTCACATCCTTGATGATGAGTATTTGTTAAATGATAATTTATAGTTCTAACTAATTGAACTACAATAAAGATAGTTCCTACTATTACATGTATTCCATGTAAACCTGTTGAACAGAAGAAAGCACTTCCAAATACTGAATCTGAAATTGAGAAAGATGAATTTGCATATTCTAAGTATTGTAAGAAAGTGAAAAGAACAGCGAATAACACAGTTAATTCTAACCCTCTTAAGGTATCTTTTCTGTTACCATTAATTAAAGCATGGTGACCGTAAGTTACAAAAGCACCTGAAGATACTAACAGTATTGTATTTAATAAGGGGATAGCAAAGGGATTTAATGGAGTTATTCCTTGTGGTGGCCATACTCCTCCTATTTCAATAGCAGGAACTAAACTAGCATGAAAGAAAGCCCAGAAAATACTTAAGAAAGCAAAAACTTCACTAACAACAAAAAGTAAGAATCCTATTTCTAAACCCTTTTTAACTTGTTTTGTGTGATGCCCTCCTAAAGTAGCTTCATTTCCTACATCTCTAAACCAGAAAGCCATACCACCTAAAGTTAATATAAATCCTAATTCTAAAATAAGATCACCTGAATAGTAACCTTGCATATACATTACAGCACCAACAGTTAAATTTAATAATGAAAAACTTAATACTATGGGCCATGGAGAGATTTCTACTAAATGATAAGGGAAAAACTGAAAATTATGTGATTTAATCATAAAAAAATTTTATTACCAAAATTATAAATTTAAAGAAAATTAACACTCTACGTATATTAATCATAGTAAATATGATAAATTTTAGAAAATAAATAATTAATAATCTAAAATTGTATTAATAATAAGATATTTATAGTATCAAGTTTTTAAATCTTAACTATAATCAAATTATTATTGAAATATAAAAATTACTATAAATACTTTAAAAAGTTATTATTAATTAATAGATAATAAATATATTACTTATTAAATGCACAGATTAAAATTTTATTTAATACATATTATTATATTTTAATAAAAACACAACATATTTATGTTTTTAGTAGATTGCTTAAGAATAATATAAATTTAATTATATTATATATTACTTTTAAAGTTTGTAAAGAATAAGAAATTTTTAAAGAGAAGTTAACAAAGGAGGGAGTAAAATAAGTATTTAAAAAGAATAAATATAAGTTTATAGATTATTTCTAAATTTTATTGTTCTGTAGCTATATCTATTAAAGTATTTTCAACTAAACCTATTACAGGTACAATAAATACAAACCATGCAAAATAGAAGAATGTTGATACTTGCCCAATAAAAACAAAAGGTTCATTAGGGTGTTGTGATCCAATCCACATTAATATGAAAAAGTTAAAAGTAAAGGCCCAGAAAGCTACTTTCATAGCAGGTCTAAATTGACTACCTCTTTGTCTAGATACATCTACAATAGGTAATATTAATAAGATTAATAATGATCCAAACATAGCTAATACTCCTAATAATTTATTAGGTATAGATCTTAAAATAGCATAGAATGGTAACAGATACCATTCAGGAACGATACTTGCAGGTGTACTCATAGGATTAGCTTCAATATAGTTATCACTATGTCCTAATAAATTAGGGTAATAGAATACCAGTACTGATAAAGCTAAAAAGAAGAAGAAGATTGTGATAAGATCTTTAAACATATAATAAGGGTGAATTGCGTATCTATCACCATTTGAAGAGATTCCATTAGGGTTATTAGATCCGTGTGTGTGAAGAGCAATTAAGTGAGCTAAAGCTAAGGCTGCTAATAAGAAAGGTAAGATATAATGTAATGAGAAGAATCTATTTAATGTAGCATTAGATACTGAGAAACCTCCCCATATTAATTCTACTAGATCTTGACCAAACACAGGAATAGCACTTAATAAATTAGTAATAACAGTTGCTCCCCATAAACTCATTTGTCCATAAGGTAAAACATAACCCAAGAAGGCAATAGCCATCATTAAGATTAAGATAATTACTCCAATAGACCAAACTAATATTCTAGGTGATTTGTATGAACCGTAATAGATATTTCTACCTATATGTCCGTAAACAAAAATAAAGAAGAAAGAAGCAACATTAGCGTGAGTATATCTAATTAACCATCCATTATTAACATCTCTCATAATGTGTTCTACACTATTAAATGCGAAATCCACATGTGGTTGATAATGCATAGCTAAGAAGCATCCTGTTAAGATCTGAATTACTAAACAAGTAGCTAATAATGATCCAAAATTCCATAGGTATGAGATATTTGAAGGTTGAGGGGAATCTACTACATAAGAATTTACTAATCTTAGTAAAGAGTGACTTTTAAGTAATCTCATAAATAATTTATAAAAATATAAGTTGTATAATTAAATTTAAAAATTATCTAAATGATTAGTAATAATTAAATTAGCAGTGAATATGAATCACTGACTAAAATATAATATTTTAATTTTGGTTAATTTTAGATTATATTAGACTTTTATATTAATTGTAATTTTTCACTGTAACAATAAACCCACTCTTATCTTTTTAATAGGTTAATCCCACACATAAAATATAAGCCCAAGAAGATTTGAACTTCTACGATTATCTCATCAAGATAACATTCTACCCTTAAATTATAGGCTTTATTAAGAAAATAATAAAAAATTTAAGTAATTTTATAAATATATTTATATTTATAATATACAATATACAGATATTTAATTAACTTCTTTTAATATTATGAATATTTTTTATAAGACTCCTAATTTTCTTAAAAAGTAAAGATATGCTATATTGATAATTGGAGGGATAGTTAATATTAATTTAATAAATGATAAATATTCTAAATCTTAATTTTAAGTTAATTATTTTAAGGCATCAATCACTATTTAATGAAAATAATTCAGATATTTATATATTTTAGGATAATGAAGTTAAGCTTTTGCCTAAATTAGTAAGGTGCTATGTCAAATGCCACTAAGATACTTGGTACTAAAATAATAAAGGCTACAGCAATAGGTAATAAGTTAATCCAACATAAAGAAATTAACTGATCGTATCTTAGTCTAGGTAAAGTAGCTCTGAATAAAACGAATAAGAAACAGAAGATACATGTTTTTAAACCTAAAATAATAGATTGAAAATTTATAACTGAACCATTCACTACTATTTCTGGTAAATTATATCCTCCTAAGAATAAAATAGCTGTTATACAACTAAATAAAACAATTGAAGAATACTCAGCTAAGAAGAAAAATACAAAAGGAACTGAAGAATGTTCAGTGAAGAAACCAGCAACTAATTCAGATTCAGCTTCTTGTAAATCAAATGGTGTTCTACTTGTTTCAGCTAAAATTGAGATAAAATAAAAGATAAAAATGGGTAATAAAGGAACTATGAACCATATTGATTGTTGTACTTCAATAATAGTTGTATAATTAAATGATCCTGTTAATAAAATAATTATTAAAATAGCAGAACTTAAGATTAATTCATAGGAGATCATAGCTGCAGTTGACCTCAAAGATCCTAAAAAGGCATATTTGGAATTAGCTGACCATCCTGCAAATAAAATTCCATAAACTCCTAATGAAGATAAGGCTAAAGTATAAAAGATTCCTAATGAAAAATCAAATATAGTTAAACCTTGACCAAATGGAATTATGGCCCACCCTAATAAACTAAATATTAAAGTAGCAACAGGAGCTAAATAGAATAAAACTTTATTAGATTGACTTGGAATTACAGTTTCTTTCAAGATTAATTTTAAAGCATCTGCAAAAGGTTGAGCTACCCCATAATAACCTACTACAGTTGGTCCTACTCTTCTTTGGTGTGCAGCTAATTGTTTTCTTTCTATAATTGTCATAAAAGCAACTGATAATAACATAGGTAATATCACAACTAATACATCAATTAAATTAATTAGTATATTAATAATAGTTAGTAAATAATTATTTAACATAAAGTTTTATAAAGTATATTTTTAAATCTACCCTTAATATTTATTATATAATAAGAATAAATGAAAATAGTACTAACACTAATACTACAATCAATATGATCTAAAATCATGATTAAGTAAGTTTAATAAATAAGAATACACAAAAATTTAATAAAAATATCTATATAGGATAATTTTAAATATAATATAATTTTTCACTGTGACAATATTTTTAATCTAAATTAGATTTTTATTTATTCTCTTTTGGACTCGAACCAAAATTAACACTTTAGAAGAATGATGTTCTAACCATTGAACTAAGAGAATTTGTAGAGAGTTAAGAAGGAATTGAACCTTAAATTGTTAAACTTTGCAGGTTTACTACAGAACCATCTGTAAACTTAACCCTTAAATAAGTTCTCTATTCTTATAAAATAAATTATCTTATCTAATAATATGTTATATATATATAAATTAAATTAACTACTTTTATATTCTTTTATCTTAAAAAATTAAGATTATTAAAACATAAAAGTGTAGAGAGAGTTCTCGCTACATTTATTAATTTATCTCTAACTAAATCTTATACTAAATTCATTACTAAATTAGGTAACCTACCTCTTATATAGTAAGTTGTATATTGATATCTTCAATTACTTATTTTTCAGTAATTAATTAATAAGAAATTTAGTTTAAATTATTTAATAAAATTTTAATTTAAAATTAGTTAAATAAACCCCAATTATCTCATTTAACGAAAAATATAATTTATATTTAAAACCATAAAATATAGATTGTATAATCCTATACTTATTAAATTATAAGAGAATATTGATAAGTAGAGATAGTTCTTTAAGAACCGAATAAGAAGTAATACAATATGCCACAATTAACACCATTCTTTTTTGTAAATCAATTATCTTTTGCTTTTTTAGCTATAATTTATTTAATCTTTATAATGTCTAAATCTGTTTTACCTTATTTTACTTTACAACAAGTAATAAGAGTTTATATTACAAAATTAACTAATACTGGTAAATAAAGAATAAACCAATTAACTAATCACCCTATTTAACTTAGCATATTAAGTTAGACTTTCTTAACACAAAACTTAAAGTTAATTTATTTTTCTTAAATTAAATTTTCTAATTATGTATCAGTAAATAAATTAAAACCTGACCTATAATAATAATTTATGCAATACGGGCAGAAAACAAAAATTTTACCCTCCCTCCTTATTAATACTAGATTAATTTAATTGTGTGTAGTGAAGTATAAAGCTTAGAAATATTAGATTTGAAAAAATCTGACTTTATATAAGATAGAAACAAATTAACATCTAGAAGAATTACACAAATATTATCTAAAATATGTACATGTTTAAATTTAGAATGTTAACTTAAAAGAGTTAAGAAGATTAAAAATGGTAGAAGATGAACTGGATTAATCGCTCCCTTTGGGTGGGAGAAGAAGCGTGTTCGAGTCGCGCCTACCATAATAATTTAGATACAAATTATTGTATAATGGGCATACTTTATATGGTGTTATGGCAGAGTGGTTATTGCGGGGTACTGTTAATACCTTATTCAGAGGTTCAATTCCTCTTGACACCTAAGCAATTATTAACTAAACTAATGTTTAAATTAAAAGAAGTGAAAATTATAAAAATATCACATAAGTTATAACTTTGCAAACATGTTGAAATTTTGGTAAACAATCTCCTCTTAAGCAGGAGTGGAAGTAATTCCTTAAGAGTTCGAGTCTCTTTGTTTGTAATAATTGTTTCAATGATAGTGTACATAAAAAATTAAATCAATTAAATTAGTATATATTTATATTTACTTACTATGCGATATAGTGTAAAGGTCTGCACGACAGTCTCATAAACTGTAAGGTTTGGTTCAATCCCATAATTCGCACATATCAATTAGGTCTTTTAGTATAATGGTAGCACATTATCCCTTCACGATAATAGTACCAGTTCGAATCTGGTAAAGACTACAAAGTAGGGAATTCAGTTATAAGTCCAAATTTTCAAGGTAAATAAAAAATAAATAATAAGATTGACTAACATTTAAAAAGTTTGAAGCTGATTATAAGGAATAGTAATCATTTGGAAAGATAAGGCAATTGCTAATTGTTCTGGGGCAACTCTTGGGTGTTCGAATCGCCTCTATTCCGAATTATTCAGATAAAATTAACCTTTAAGACAAAAATACGGATTATATAATGAAAAGGGCTCAATTAGTCTGTTCGAAAGTGATTGAAAGAGAAAATAATTCTAATTTGAATTTAAATTGGCTATTTTCTACCAATGCTAAAGAGATTGGAACACTTTATTTAATTTTCTCCATATTCGCAGGTATGATAGGAACTGCATTTTCAGTTCTTATTAGAATGGAATTAATGTCTCCCGGAGTACAATTCTTAAATGGAGATCACCAACTTTTTAATGTGATCATAAGTGCTCATGCATTCATAATGATTTTCTTTATGGTAATGCCTGGATTAGTAGGAGGTTTTGGTAACTACTTACTTCCTGTTCAATGTGGAGCCCCAGATATGGCTTTCCCTAGATTAAATAATATTAGTTTCTGGTTATTACCTCCTTCATTAATTTTATTATTATTAAGTTCATTAGTTGAACAAGGAGCAGGTACCGGATGGACAGTTTATCCACCTTTATCATCTATTCAAGCACACTCAGGAGGTAGTGTTGATTTAGCTATCTTTAGTTTACACTTAGCTGGAGTATCTTCATTATTAGGTGCAATAAACTTTATAACAACAGTATTAAATATGAGAACTAATGGTATGAGTTTACATAAATTACCTTTATTCGTATGGGCTATTTTTGTTACTGCTATTTTATTATTATTATCATTACCAGTATTAGCCGGTGCAATTACTATGTTATTAACAGATAGAAATTTTAATACTAGTTTCTATGATCCAGCAGGAGGTGGAGATCCTGTATTATATCAACACTTATTCTGGTTCTTTGGTCAAATGTGGCCCTTTAAATTTTATTTAATGCAACAAACTGTAAGCGGGGAATTCACAAATAATTTATTAGATACTTTAAGTGTAAGTTGCAATTTTTGTACCTCTAAAGTAAAAATTCTTTTAAATTTGGACAATCCGCAAGTAACCAAAGCGTTTAACTCGTTAGTAGGAACTTCAGAGGCCATATGTTTGTTAAGTATAAATACACTGAAAGGCAACTTAAAATGAAATCAATGGCTATCGGGTCTAATAGATGGAGATGGATGTTTTTTATTAAGTAAAAAAGGATATGCTAGTTTAGAAATAACAATGGATATTAGAGATGAGCATGCATTACAAATAATTAAAAATGTTTACGGAGGATCTATAAAATTAAGATCTGGAGCTAATGCCCTTAGATACAGATTACATCATAAATCTGGTCTATTAAAGTTAATTAATGATGTTAATGGACATATTAGAAATTCCAATAGATTAGTTCAATTAAATAAAATTTGTCATAAATATGAATTAAAATTAATTTTACCTGAAAAACTTAATTTTGATAATGGTTGGCTATCTGGATTTTTTGATGCTGATGGGACAGTTACAATTAATAAAACTAATACACAACTCTCTATATCTGTATCTCAAAAAACATCTGAATTATTACAACCTTTAATGGACTTATATGGTGGAAATATTTATATTGATAGAGGTAACTCTCAATCCTTCAAATGGTATATTTCCAATAAAGAAGATATCCTGAAATTAATTGATTATTTCAAAGTTTATCCTTCCAGATCTGCTAAAAAAAATAGACTTCATTTAATTCCTAAATATTATGAATTAAAAACTCTTAAAGCTCATAAAGCCTCAGAAGGTAGTTTATTACATAAAAGTTGGCAATATTTTTTCAATAAATGGTTAAAATATGAAATCTAAATTAGTATTTATATTTAAAGAGATGGTCCAAACATTATTTAAATTTTAAATTTTTTTAATGTAGCACCCAGAGGTTTATATCTTAATTATCCCCGGATTTGGTATAGTTAGTCACATTGTTTCTACTTTCTCAGGTAAACCAATTTTTGGTTACTTAGGTATGGTATATGCTATGTTCTCTATTGGTATTTTAGGTTTCTTAGTTTGGTCTCACCACATGTTTAGTGTAGGATTAGATGTTGATACTAGAGCCTACTTTACTGCTGCTACAATGGTTATTGCCGTTCCTACCGGGATAAAAATCTTTTCTTGGTTAGCTACTTTATACGGTGGAAGTTTAAGATTTACAACACCACTAATCTTTACTTTAGGATTCTTAGCTTTATTCACAATTGGTGGGTTAACAGGAGTAATTTTATCTAATGCTAGTTTAGATATTGCATTACATGATACTTATTACGTAGTTGCTCAAATGGGCCTGAATAATTTAAATTTGAATTTTTATTTAAATTATTTCGCAATTGACTATATGCTGGAAACTATATTTTTTGGTAATTATTTACTATTTATATATTTTTATCTAAGAAATAATCTAGATGCTAGTGGAAGCTATAATCTTCTATTAAATAGTCAAAATAATAATTACTCTATATTTAATAATATGAATATACAATCAGCAGAAAACTGTAAAGGATTCTCAGAGACTATATGTCAATTATCTAATTCTGATTCAGATAAAAAATTCTTCCAGTGGTTAGCTGGTATAATAGATGGTGATGGGAATTTTGATATAAGAAAAATGAACTCACATAATTTAAACTTAAAGGCAATAAGAATAAAATTACATAATAGAGATGTAAGAATATTAACCAGAATTCAAAATAAATTACATATGGGTAGAATTAAAACAGATAAAAATAAACCTTACTCAATGTATATTGTCTCAACGAAAAAAGAAATGTTTTATTTATTAAGTAAATTAAATGGTCTAATTAGAATAAAAGTAGATAGCTTTAAAAAAGCTTGTAATTTATACGATATTAAATTTATAGAACCTGAATATAACATACAACCATATGATCCTTATTTTTCAGGTTTAATTGATACAGATGGATCTATTGTATTTAATTTTAATGAAAATAGAATTGAATGTAATTTAGAATTTAAATATAATAAGTATACAGATAAATTAATTTTAGATTCTGTTATTCCTAATTATAAGCCTTATATCCTCTATAGAAAACATTCTTCTAATAAAAATAATAACATTTATAAATCTATAGCTTATAAGTTTCAAACTGTTACAGGTATGTTACTGATATATGATTATTTTATGAAAAATAGATTATATTCTGATTTAAAATTTTATAGAGTTACTCAAATAAAAAAATTTATAGAAATTAGACATTTTAAATATTCTGATTTTGAGAGTGTTGAATTCAAAATTTATTCTGATTTTCTATTAAAATGGATTCAATTTAGAAATCCTTTATGGACTAAAGTACCTTTTATTAAATATCTTAGAATTAGATAATGATATAGTCCACTTAAATTTATATTAAATTTAATCTGCATTTCCACTATGTATTATCAATGGGAGCTGTATTTGCCCTATTTGCAGGTTTCTATTATTGGACACCTAAAATTGCAGGTAGAACATATAATGAATTCTTAGGTAAAGTGCATTTCTGGACATTGTTTGTAGGGGTTAATTTAACTTTCTTCCCTCAACATTTCTTAGGACTTGCTGGTATGCCTAGAAGAATACCTGATTATCCAGATGCTTTTGCCGGATGGAATGCTATCTCTAGTTTCGGATCTTTAATCTCTGTGGTTGCTACTGTATTATTTGGTTATATTATTTATGATATTTTCGCTAATGGTAAAGAAGTAAATAATAACCCTTGGGCTATCCCTGCTTACTTCACATCATTGCCACAATATGATACTGAAGCTGAATCAGCTAATACATTAGAATGGTCATTAGGTAGTCCAATACCATTCCACGCATTTAATATGTTACCAGTACAATCTTAATTAGTATTTGTATTAGTTTTAATTAATGTTATAGTACTTATTGTATTAATACTTAAGGAAACAATATCAAATATAGAATATATATAACCCCTCCAGAAAGAATATTATTATTATTCGAATATTTTAATAAAAGTATAAGTATCTTAATTAAAATTTTTTCATATAGATTAAGTATTTATTAAAACTAAGCACACAATTTTTTTAAATATAAAATATTATGTTCATAAATAACTTAAATAATTTATTTATTAATTCTCCATTAGAGCAATTTGAAGTTGTTAGTTTAGCTAGCTTTAATTCTCCTTTATTATTTAATACCTCTTTTACTATAACAAATTCAGCTTTATTTACAGTATTAGTATTAACTTTTATCTTATTTATACATCAAAATAGTGGTAAAGATAAAACTAATTTAAACTTTAATAAAAAAATGAAATTAATCCCAAATAAAGAAAGTATCTTATTAGAAAGTATATTCGCAAGTGTTAATACTATAGTTAGAGATCAAATAGGTAGAGAAGTTTATTTACCTTTTATTTATTCTGTATTCTTATTTATTTTATGTTCTAATTTAGTTGGTAATGTACCTTATACATTTACTATAACAACTTCAATTATAGTTTCAATTGGATTCTCATTTACTATTTTAATTGGAGTTACTATTTTAGGTTTATCTATTCATAAAGTTCACTTTTTCTCATTCTTTATCCCTTCTGGGACACCTTTAGCTTTAGTTCCTTTATTAGTTTTAATTGAATTAATCAGTTACTTAGCTAGAGCTTTCTCATTAGGTATAAGATTATTTGCGAATATGGTAGCTGGTCATACTTTATTAAAAATCTTATCAACATTCTTATTTAAAATGTTCTCAGGAGGATTAATAATATTCGTATTAACTTTAATACCATTTGCTTTATTCTTAGCTATTACAGGATTAGAATTAGCTGTATCATTTATCCAAGCTTATGTATTCGTTCTTCTAGTATGTTCTTACATTAAAGATGCCATCGAATTACATTAATTCTTAAATTTATTTTCACACCCCTCCCTTCATTAAATTTTATTATTTAAATTCATTATATATATTGTATAATTTTTAAAAGAGAGTTAGAAGTCTAAAACTGGGATTTATACTTAATTGTGTGTTATTAAATACTTATATTTTAGTAATAACACAGAATAAATTTAGGAAGGTTCAAGGTATAATTAATAATTATTAATTTCAATAAATAAAATTTTAGTGCAAGATACAAAGTAATTTGATGGTATTCTAAGAGAAATTTTTAAATTAAATTAAACATAAATATATAATCTAACACTAAAGTTTGTTAATTTATTTTATAACCTTAATTTGATTTTGAAAAATAGAAAACCCTTTATTTAACCTAAGAAAAATTATATAACTATATATTAATATTTTAAATTAGATCAATCAGAAAAATTTATATTAACAAAAACTGTCTTATAGATATTTATTCTAACTCATTAATACTGTATATACCCTATAGCTGAAATAGTTTAACGGTAAAACGTACCCTTCATGATGGTAAAACAAAGGTTCAATTCCTTTTTTCGGTACACAAGAAACAGAAAGAACACAAAAATGCGTAAAGAAATTACTATCACCGAAAATCTACTACCCGATTTGGAAATCGGTAATATTGTAGATGTTATCTATGACGATCTCTTAGCGAACAATTCAGATGCTAAATACATAAAAATTCATGTAAACCTTTTCGATGCTAATAATGATCAGATAAAACCGTATTTATTTATCAAGTATAAAAACGGAGTGTCTAGATATAAATATCATAACTTCCTTCATAAGAGAGTCAGAAATTTTTACAGCAAGTATTTAACAGCAGAAATACGAAAGTGTGTTATAAAAATAAATATTTTATAAGCTCCACTCCTAACATTAGTGGTCTATTCCATGCGGAAAATAAAAAAACAAATTAAATGTTAATATACGCAAGCTCATCAAACAATTCAAACCATTTGGAACCTGAAATAGCAAGTGTGCTAGGTTCAATAAGAACATTTACACACTTACAAATAGAAATCTCTTTTTAGATGCTAACAGAAGAGGTTCCATTATTTAGATTCAGCTCTTTCACTTTCCCTGTAAATATCTTAATCGACGTATTCTTACAAAATTTATATTTATTTTGCAAATTCTATGACATTCAACTGAACGAAATAGAATCATATTCCATCAAAGTTTGGATAAAATAGAGGTACATTCCTTAAGATTATTGAAAGATTTTAATAAATGAAAACTTTATTTGAAAAATTGTTAATTAAAGTGCTTAATTCGAGAACTAAACCAGATATAATATACTTTTGGTTTCTATCTAGTCCTATACTAAATTTATTAATCTATTCTCACGTGCCGATTGTTTTCTTTTTTGTTTTATTTAGAGTTGTATCTAGTTTATATTTTTACGTCATAATGAATAGCTTCGTAAAAATATAAAGTATCCACGATTATATAATGGCCCTAATATTCTCAATTTATATTGCATTTTTATTATGGTTCTATTCAACCATAGTGTTATGTTTTTTAAGTTTATTATTAATAAAAACCCCTCTCTAAGTTTTTAGCGGAAAATTCCGTACGCAGATTAAATAAATACAAATGAAAAATTTAAATTTTAAAAAAGTCTATATGTACCAATGTACAATAGATAATGGTATAGTTGATTTTAATACTATATCGAATTCAATTGAGAAATTCTTTCTAAACATTATGAATCCCCTAGAATCTAATCAATATGTTACATTCCAATTAGTTTACAAATTCTCTGATCACACATTTAGATCCTTAGGTTATTTAAACAAAATTAATAAAAATGATTTAGAGGAATTAAAAAGCAATTTATTGTTCTTTCATCATAATGATTTTTATGGTTATACTGAAGAATTTAAAGAAACCATAGCCATTGTTATTAAAATTAGATATTTAGATATGTCTAAAAATGAAAATAAATCTCTAATAGTAGATATTAAAGATAAAATAAAAATCCCAACTCATTTAGTTAATAAAATAAATATGCCCTCATTGTATAAAACACTAGATTGGGGGATTGTTAACAATACGTATACTTTCGAGAATATAACTAAATACTCAATTAGTAAAGGAACTTATAGATTTGAAATAAATCAGACATTAAATTTAAGAGCTGTAGAAATCTTTAATAAAAATAATAAATTATTAATTCAATTTACTGATAAATTTGTAAATGATAGCTATTTTATTAGAACTATTAAAAATAAACAATATCATTTTAAAAACGATAAACTAGTAGTTGAAGTTGTAGATAAAAATACAAATTTTATTAGTAAAATAAAACAAGATACAACTATTGTCAACAATATAATAACATTAGATTTAGAAACTGTATCTACAATGGAAAATAATGAAGAATTATTAAAAGTAGTTTCCTGATGTATCTTTGATGGTGTCAATAAATTATCCTTTTACATATCTGATTATAACTCTAGTGATGAATTGTTAAAAGCTGCTATAAAATCTTTATTAGATGAGAAATATAACAATTATAAGGTATATATTCATAATTTATCAGGATTCGATGGGATATTTTTATTGAGAATCTTAGCTATGATGGATGATTCTAAACTATTCCCTATAATTAAAGATGATAAGATGATTTTATTAACATTAAAATTTGGTGATAAATGTAAAATTACTTTCCATGATTCTTTATTATTATTGCCTGCATCACTAGATAAATTATCTAAATCTTTTGGTATTGAAAATAAAAAATCTGTGTTTCCGATATATTGGTTATTAAATAATCCGGATATCAATCTGAATTATATTGGGAGTGTTCCAAATATTAAATATTTTAAAGATATTTCTATTGATGAATATAATCAATATGTGAACGAAAGAAATAATATTTGGGATTTTAAAAATGAATTATTAGAGTATAATATGATAGATTGTATCTCCTTATACGAAGTACTAGTTAAATTTAATTAAATTAATTTTGAAAAGTTCTCCTTAAATGTATTTAATTATCCCACATTACCCTCTTTAGCATTTGCGATTTACATAAGTTCATTTATTAATGAATATAGAATTCCAAAAATCGGAGGAAAAATGTTATATGAGATTAGAAAATCATATACAGGTGGAGCTACGGAAATGTATATTCCATATGGAGAAAATCTGTTTCATTATGATATTAATTCCTTATACCCTACCTCTATGTTAAAATATGATATGCCTGTAGGAAATATTAAATATTTTATAGGTAATATAACTGATATAATTGATAATCCCTTTGGATTTTTTAAAGTTAAAGTAAAATCCCCAGAACATTTAGATAATCCTATATTACAAATTAGATATAATAATAGAACTATAAGCCCTTTAGGTTCATTTTCGGCTTGGTTTTTTTCAGAGGAGCTATTCAATGCTCAGAAATATGGATACACTTTTGAAATCTTAGAGGGATATTTATTCGAAAAAGAGAATATCTTTAAAGATTATGTGTCTGTATTACACGAAATGAAACAATCTGCCAATAAGTCCAGTCCTATGTATCTAATTGCGAAATTACTATTGAATTCTTTATATGGTAAATTTGGTATGAGTGATGATTTGGCTAACCATGTTATTATTAACATTGAGAAACTTGATGCAATTATTAACAGTAAAGATAAAGTTTCTACTATTGAATTAGATGAAAATTTATTACTAGTTAGTTACCATGATACGAACGAAAATAAACTTATTAGTGATCATACAGAATATGATATATCAATTGGTATTGCTTCTGCTATCACAGCTTATTCTAGATTGATTCTGACTCAATTTAAAAATTTCTCTTAGAATAAAATATTCTACACTGATACTGATTCAGCTGTAATGGTAAATCCATTACCGAATTCTTTGGTTGGTAAAAGTTTAGGTCAAATGGTTTTAGAAAAAGAGTATAAAGAATTTGTAGCATTAGCACCTAAAGTTTCTGGAGGAATCTTGAGTGATGGTAAAGAAATTACTAAAGTTAAAGGTTTTAAAAATAATGTTTCCTTTGGGAATTTAAAGTCATTACTTGCAGAAAATAAAACTTTAGAATTAAATCAAACTAAGTGGTTTAGATTTCTCGATAAAGGTAGTATTTCTATCAAATCTAAAATTTACACTCTAGTACCAACAGCTAATAAGAGAAAATTAATTTATAAAAATAATGTTTTAGATTCAACTGAGGCATTTGAATTATAATAATCCCCCTCCATACATTCTTAGAATTTAATGGAAAAATCTCTTAGATTAAGCCCTCCTTTTATTCTTTAATTTAATGGAAAAATCTCTGAATTCGTGATCAGAGAATATCAGTTCAAGTCTGGTAAGAATAAAATTTTGCAAATGCTATAACCAATTTAGCTAAAGATGTTAACTTAGTATTTTTAAATTATACAAGTAAAGAGACTTGAACTCTTAAGTGCTATAAGCATAAATGCCTAAGATTTACCCGGCTACCTAAATTTCGGCATACTTGTAGGTTAGGTAATAATAGATAGAAAGTAGAGTAATCGAAACTCTGTCTGTAAAGTGTAAATTTACTGCTAAACCCCTCAGCTAACCTTCTTATTATTATAATGCTAAATTATTATTTATTGATTATTGAAAAAATTATTAATATATTTAGTTAATTCTTAGAAATAACATTGGAGGGGGTTATATACTTTTCGTTTTATTTTTCAGCAGCACCTTCCAGTACGGCTACCTTGCTATGACTTTTGAGATGTTACTCAATTTAATTCGTTGGGTTCAGTATTTTTCTTAACAATTACGTTTATTTTAGATTAGACCAGATTATAATCAAATAATAATTAAGCAGATATTATTTTTCCAATTAAGGGAAATCTTTTCTTAAACTTTTTATATTTGTAAATAAGAAAATACGAACAATACACACCTTCCTTAAAATCAAGCTCCTTCCCAGCGACAGACGGTTAGTTCATCCTGAATGCTTAATTCACCGTTGCGTAATGATCAACGATTACTCGAAATTCCTTTTTCATGTCACCGAGTTTCAGATGACAATTCAACTAATTTAATAGTTAACTTTCTTTAATGATTAGCTCCTCCTTACTCCTATTGTTATTTGGGGACAGAATTGCATCACTTTGTAAAAGTTTTTGTGGCACGTCTATAGCCCAGTTCATGAGGGCCATAATGACTTGTCTTAGCCCCAACTAGCATCTTATCAACACTATTATGTATTATGTTTAAATTAATACTAGGGATTTCGTCCGTTTACGGATTTAACCAAACTTCTCACGACACGGACTGACGACAGCCATGCAACACCTGTAATCTTACAATAATTTAAATAAATTAAAATATGTCAAATTGCTTTTCAATACTTAAATTTATAATAAATATTAATAAGAACATACAAGAACTGGTAAGATTTTACGCGGATTATCGTATTAAATAACATGCTTCACTTCGTTTGCTTCAAGACCGACTAATTTTTTTGTTTTCAACTTTGCAGTCTTACTAACAAGGCGGAATGGTCATCGTGTTAACCTCGTCACTAATTTCTATATAATAAATTTATATTTTAATTTTTAATAACTACCATTCATCGTTAACTGAGAGAGATAATTAGGTCTCTAATCTAAGTTTCTTATTCTCCCCTTCGTTTCTGAGCGTCAATCTTAAGTAGATAAATAGCTTTAACCTTTAGTACTCCACATTATTATAAGTTGTCAGTCCCAATTAATTATGTTGTTTAGCTTACCCTCTTTTAGATTCTAGCTTATTATATTAAGCCGCCTACACACCCTTTACGCCTGATTATGACGATTAACGTTTGCGTCTAAGGTCTTACCGAGTCTTCTGGCACCAAATTTAGACGACACTAATAGTAAGATAATATCATTATTTTCTCTTACCTTATCTTAAAATCAAATTTAAGATTTCAGTTAGCTAGTTCACTCTTGCGAGCATTGACTAATATTCTCGACTGCAGGTAATTTGTTATTACTTGGGGTATTTTCACTCCCAATGTGGCCATATGTTCTATCAAACTTGGCTTTTGATCGTAGACTTGGTAGGCCGTTACCACTACCAACTATCATAATCAAAGTAAATAGAATCCTAAAGCAGAAAAATTCCTTTTTAGAGGAAAATAATTATTTTCCCTTAATCATTTATTTCTAATTTAATATTTAAAATTATTAATATGCTTAATTAGTCTAGTAATAATAATTATACAAATATAAGATTAGGAATAACTATATTAATACTATTCATTAAAATAATTTAATTTATACTAATATAATGAGAAAATATTGTTTTATTTTCTGATTAAAATATCTCCTATTTCTGAAGACTTATAGGGAATCTTATTTACTATACTCACCTCTACACCTTATTTCTTAGAATAAACCGAAATTTATTATCTGAAATAACGATTTGCATGTCTTAAAACTACTGAATAACGTTCAATCGGAACCAAAATTAAATTCTTACTAAAATTTTAACAATTTAATTATAATTGTCTTATTATATGTGTATCACAATATTTTATATCTCTTTTAAATATAATTGTGGATAATTATATTTGCCCTTTTATTAGATAATACTCAGTGAAAAGAATATAATACTAAATATGAACCTACTTTAAATTATAAGATCAAGAATTAAAATATTAAATAGTGTAATATCTTAAATTGCTAAATTATTAACATCACAAATGTAATACTCAGAATCTAATCTGATACTATCTCTTTGAGTTTAGCACCAAGACAATTTAATTAGGGTAGAATCAGAGACTCGAACTCTGAACATCGTCGCCACAAGACGTCATTTTTCCAATTAAACTAATCCTACCTCTTTTAAGATTTAAAGTTAAATTATATTATATTTATAAATATAATTTATATAAAAAGATAAAAGTATCGATGACAATATTGTATAACATCAAATAATTATTAATTTAATTAATGAGTATTTTAAAGGGGTTATTAAGGATTACTAGCAAATTTATATAAAAGGAGGCTCCATAGCCAAAGGTCTACATATTACTTATAATAAATAAAATTTTAGAAATATTATTTTATTAGTAATAAGAAAATTATGAGATGAGACGATCCTAAGGGAAACCTTTTTATTAAAACTTCCTGAAGTAAAACATTTCATTAAGGAAAGGAAAGGAAATCAACCGAGACTCCGAAAGTAATGGTGAGTGAAATCGGATTAGCCAAAATCTAACTTATACTAAAAACAAAATATCACTATAACATAAGAGTATACTTAATAAACTGATGTTAACTTATAGCTTATATAATTAAAATTAGAATTAAGTAAAAATATATGAATTGGTTGAATGATTAATTTATTTAATTAAGGGATATAACTAATAGTATGTTTAACATAATTTAAATTATTATAACTAATAACTAAATGCTTGATGAATATAGATAGATATGAATAATTGTATTTAACATAATTATTACATAGTAATTACGATTACAACTAAGAAGGTGAATTTATAATGAGACCTGTATTTTATATGTTAGATTTTATATTTTAAGTACGATGGGAGTAAACTTGTCGGAATAAAGGGGAACCATCCTCTAAGGCTAAGTATTTATAAATTTAGCGATAGTGAAAAGTACCGTGAGGGAAAAGTTGAAAAGAGTGTAGAATAATATTATTTGTAAAAATAGAAGAAAAGATACAAATACTATTAGTTCGAACGAATGTAAATAACACGCAGTGAAATAGATCATGAATTAGTAACTCTATAAGCAGTCAAAGTCACAAATTTAGTACGTGACGATGGCGTACCTTTTGCATAATGGGTCAGCAAGTTAATAGTAGTAGCAAGGTTAAAAGCCTAAGCGAAAGCGACTATATAAAAATATGGGTTAAGTTACTGCTATTAGACCCGAAGCCAGGTGATCTTTCCAAGAACAGATTATTAACGGATCGAACGGGTGAATGTTGCATTATTCTCCGAAGATTTTTGGAAAGCGGTGAAATGCCAATCTGACCTGGTGATAGCTGGTTTTCTACGAAACATATTTTAGTATGACATCTACACAATATTTATGGAGGTACAGCACGGTAATTCCATACAAATATTAATTAATTTTAATAGGAGTTTAATTTGCGGGGACTTAAAAATCTTACCAATGGAAATAAATCTCGGAATTACATAAATAGATGGTAGATATTCAGACTATTCATGATAAGTTGGATAGTCAAGACGGAAACAGCCGTGAACACTGATTAAGGTCCCGAATGATTATTAAGTGAAATAAAGGAAGTGACAAATTGAATGCAGCTGAAAAGTGAGCCTGGTAGTCGCTACTTATAATGAACGTGTATCAACGTATCAGCCCTTAGATTGTTGCTCCGAAGATTTAACGGGTCTAAAATAATCAACCGATATCGTGTTAATTATAAGTATAGCTCTATATTTATAATCTAGGTAGTAGAACATTCAGATAATTCAACCTAAAATTCCTCTAGGAAAGGAATACAAACCTAAAATTGACAGTGTTTCATTGTTTATCAAATAGGAATCTGAAGAGAGAATGCTGACATGAGTAACGTAAAAAGAAAGTTTAAACTTTCTCGCCGAATACGAAAGGGTTATTAGCTAAAGATTAAATCTACTAATGTTAATGCGGTCTCTAAGGTACAAAACCAACGTTTTGACTGATGAGTATAGCTTTGAAAGTCCATAAGGAGGTAAACTTAAAATTTGGGCCAGGAAAAAGATGTTTGATAACTTCGATTCTATATTCTAATTTAGTCTTATAATTTTATAAAGATTAAGACGCAAGTCCTATAATTTATATCAAAAAAGAATATAAATTAGATTTACAAAAAGGTAAAACTAGTCATTTGATTATTATTGTCTGTCTAAATTTATATTTTTATAAGCAAAAATCCTAAATTAGTAGAAGCTAAATATAATTATCTAATTTGGCGAGAGCTGATTAATATTTTATTTAGTGATTTAGGTTAGTTTTATTTAAGTATAGCTTCTAAGCACAACCGTACCCTAAGCCGACACAGGTTCGTAGGTAGAGTATACTAAGGCGTAGAGCTAAAAGTTGTTAAGGAACTCGGCAAATTATCCTCATAAGTTCGACAATAAGAGGAACCATGAATTTAGTAAATTAATAACTCCTATTGATTTATTTATATGGTGGCACAAAATCGGAAGCCCCGACTGTTTACTAAAAACACAACTATCTGCAATTATGAAAATAATAGTATAGGTAGTGAGATTTGCCCAATGCCATTTTAATAAGTAATAATAATGGGTAACTGTTTCTTTACAAAAAATTGGTTAATAGCGGTCTTAACTATGAGGATCCTAAGGTAGCAAAATAAATTGGCCATTAAATGTGGTCCAGTATCAATAATTTAACGATGGCTTCACTGTCTCTACAACTTGCTCAGTGAAATTGAATTACCCGTGCAGATGCGGGTTACCTCAAAGAGGACGGGAAGACCCCATGCAGCTTTACTGTAGCTAGTTATCATATAAAAGTTCTATTACCTCGGTTATACAGAGAATAGGGAGTCGATTAGACATCTATGGAAAACCTTAGGTCTGAGGTGGAACTGGTATTTATCTTCTTAATTAGAAAAACTAAGAGGAAATAGCTGACTAGTTGGCAGTTTGACTGGGGCGGTCGTCTTTAATAGAGTAGCAAAGTACATCCAAATAGATTAAAAATTTAGATAATATTTATCATTTTTAGTAAATATTCTGACAAATTATTTTATATTATTAATTATTATTTATAGTAATTAATTTAAAATCAATTTTTATATTTCATTAATAAGGTATGCTAGAAATTAAATGGAAGTTAATGAACCATGAAAGGTTCTGTAGGGTGCAATGACGGTAAGCATGCTTAACTGAAAGACTTAATAGTCGAACAGATACGTAAGTAGGGCATAGTGACCCTTTGCTATATTATGGAATAGACAGGGATCAATTGATAAAAGTTACGCTGGGGATAACAGCCTAATAGCCAGCGAGAGTACACATTGTCCTGGCTGTTTGGGACCTCGATGTCGACTTAATTTATCCTCCAGGGGCAAAACCTTGGAAGGGTTCGGCTGTTCGCCGATTAAAAAATTACATGAGTTGGGTTTAATACGACGTGAGTCAGTATGGTCCCTATCCTTTTGAGGGACAAATAGTAAAAAGGGGGAGACCTTCTAGTACGAAAGGACCAATAGGCTGTGTTTCTCTAGTGTACCAATTGTAATAATAATAAATTTGTATTATAAGTTATTAATTTAACCAAATCAAATTATTAACTTTGCATAGTTGGGTAGCCACAAACATATTAGATAATTACTGAAAGTATATCAAGTTCGAATCTATCCCCTAGATACTATCAATGGATTTATCTTTGTTTCTATCACGAGTGGTTTCTATTACTTCCTAATTTTAATCATTTCTTGCAATCGGTATAAATCATATATACTACAGGTTTATACTATAGTTAATTCTATATTGATAGAAAAGTATATAAATATATATGTATATTACGTATATTTAACAATATGAGAAATTAATATTGTAATAATACACAAAGAGATTTAAAATCCATAAATAAAGAAATAGATCATTTCTTAAATAGGATGCAAATGAATTGATTGTAAAATCGTAAGTTTAGCATTACTAATTTTTAAAATAGACTTGATGTTTTAGGTTGTCATATTTAAATAAAAATAAATTATAAACAGAGTAACTCACTTTGTAGCATATGAACTAAATTTAAAATGGTTATGTATGTTAGTAAAATTAATTAAGTTAACTTTTCTTGATTAATTTATTTAAAGGAAAACCCTTTATACTTCGATTTTATTAAAATAAGATTTTATTTTAAATACACATAATAAAATTTCTTTATTTTAATAAGAGAATTGATTAAGATAAATCTTAGTATGCCTGTTTTATATATTTATATTTGTTTCTATATCTTATATAAAAGGGGGATTAACCTCAGTGTTTCAATCAAACTACAAAAGAGAAAATTTAAACTAAGACCGATTGATTTTTAAATACAAACAATGTTAAAAAATATTTCAATTATTAATACTTTATATAATGATGCTCCTCAACCTTGGCAAATTGGATTTCAAGATTCTGCTTCACCAGCCTTTTCAGGAATTATAGATTTACATAATTCTATTTTCTTTTATTTAATTGTTATCTGTGTGGGTGTTTTCTGGGCTTTAGGGTCTATAATGTACAACTATAGTTATACAAATTCTCCTATTGTTCACAAATATCTTAACCATGGAACTTTAATTGAATTAATCTGGACTATCACACCTGCTTTAATTTTGACTGTAATTGCCTTCCCTAGTTTTAGATTATTATATTTATTAGATGAAGTAACTTCACCAACTATAACTATTAAAGTAGTAGGTCACCAATGGTATTGGTCATATGAATATAGTGATTATGTAACAGAAAGTGGACAATCTATAGAATTTGATTCTTATATGATTCCTGAATCAGATTTAGAATTAGGACAATTTAGATTATTAGATGTGGATAATAAAATGGTTATCCCTGTAGATTGCCACATAAGATTAATTGTTACAGGTGCAGATGTAATCCATAGTTTTGCTGTTCCATCATTAGGGATTAAAATTGATGCTACACCAGGTAGATTAAATCAATGTTCAATCTTAGCTGAAAGAACAGGTACTTTCTATGGTCAATGTTCTGAAATTTGTGGTACATGGCACGGATTTATGCCTATAGCTGTAGAAGCAGTTTCAGTGCAAGATTACTTAGCTTGGGTAGATTCAATGTAATAATAAGAATTTGTTAGTTTATTTATTTATTTATTTTTTGTTTGATTAAAATTATAATAATCCCCTCCAATGCATACAAATAAAGTAAAATATTATTATACTTTTTAAGAATTATGCTCAATCTTTTTTAAAAGAGATTTATATTTCATATAATTTAATTAAAAATCTAATTTGACTATCTACTAAATAAGGGGAAATCTGATAATTGGTAATCAACTGTACTTGCACTACTGTAATGATAGTTCGAGTCTATCTTTCTCCAAAAAAAAGAATTACAAATTTATAAGCTTCGGTTGCTTAACGGTTAAAGCGTTCGACTGAAGATCGAAATACGGTGGTTCGACTCCATTCCGAGGCAGTTTGTTGAATATTTTTTTTTAGCCTGAATAGTTTAATAGGTAAAATTACTTACTTGTAATAAGTCGTTGGCGGTTCAAGTCCACCTTTAGGCATATAAATACTCTAAGTATACTAAAAGAGTATATATAGAAATATAAATTATATTAATGTTTTGTTTATGAGTTATAGTATAATTGGCAAAACGTCTTCCTTTGGCGAAGAATTTCCTCGTTCGAATCGGGGTAACTCAAGAAAGAGTAAAACTCTGATAATTTTAATTTATTTAAGTTATTAAGTTTAAAAAATTAGATTTCCATAATCATTCAATTAGGATAATGAGCTTAATGCAGTGGAATTTTTTCGATCTTCCTTAAGTTGTAGGTATACAAGTTGGAAGTGTAACTCAAAGGTAGAGTGTTTCACTTTTAATGAAACGGTTAAGAGTTCGAATCTCTTTACTTCCTTCATATTAAAAATTATAGCCATTATTATCTGCTTTTTATATTAGAGATAAATTTAATTATTTAAAGAGCATAGTATAATTGGTAATATAATGATCTCCAAAATCATTGTTAGGTGTTCAAGTCACCTTGCTCTTGAATT
>JBBPKG010000255.1:0-18263 GCA_038089115.1 Fistulinella cinereoalba | reverse complement strand
AGTTGCTTGCGCATTCGAGCGTTCGAGAGATTCAATTTTCGAGTCCCTCTCACTCAACTTCCGCTCTGCCACACGAAGATCTTTTTCCGTTTCAGCTACAGTAGCAAGAGCAGCATCACGATCTTGCACCACGGCTCGGCGTTGTTCGAGATCCGAGCTCAGAGACGAGACCCTGTCCTCGAGAGAGGCTTCTTCCTGCTGGAGTGTCTCTATGCGACTAGCGAGAGTGGATGACGTCGATTCGTAAGGCCCGATCTCGTTGACATCGACCGTAGAGTGGTTCTGCGACGGAGATGAATCATCTTCTGGGCGAGTGTCACTGGGAACAGATGAGTTGCCTATTAGTAGGTTTATCCTGTCCTGTAAGGCCTGACTGGACGCGGTAAGATCCATAGAGGAAAGCGGTCGACTGGGATGGTCATCCTGCGTAGAATCGTGATTAGGGGAATGAGTAGAGCCATAGGATGTTGAGCGTGCCGGAGAGGCGGGCGGGGGCATGGCGACAGCGCTTGGGACCCTTGGTCTAGGGGCGTTGAGGGAGCTTCTGGGCCTGGAGCCGGGCATGAGTGAACCGTTCAGGGAAATAGGAGCTTTGGTTGTATTCGCTTTCGGAGTCGTGAAGGGGGAATCCGATGATCGCGACCCATTTTCCAAACCGAACGAGGATCGGGTGGGAGAAGTGGGAGCTTTGAGGAAATAATCGGGTTGAGTGGGGCCTGCACGGGAATTCAGTTGCTTGGCAGTCAACCCGATGTATTTAGAAGCTCGGGAGCCGGACGTGATCTGACTCTCCAGACCAGGGGACTGAGTCTTTCCAAGATTGGGGAGAGGTTTGGACTTGCGGGCGGCGGGAGTGTTGCCGGGGGTGACACGGCCAGACAATCCTAAAGGATTCGACTTGTCGTATGGCGTCACTCTTCCAAAGGCAGCAGGAGTGACCCGGCCGACGCTGATGGAAAATGGAGCGGATGGGGTGACTCGTCCAGAAATGGAGGGAGTTATGTGACCACCGCGAGATGAAGCCACGGAGGGAGGCCGGCCATTGGGACCCACAGTAGGGGGGGACAATTTGGTGGCAGCGACAAACACACCACAACTCGGAGGACATGCGAAATAACGTTTGCTGCACGACGCGTGAGCAGATGATGGGAGGGATACAAACCGGGGAGGGAGCGGATTGGGATTGTTACCTAAGACGAAGGAGACTCACCCATTCACGGATCCGTCGTTTTTGCCCTTTCCGGCGAAGCCGCCGCTGAGCTCCACACCAGCCCAGAGGCCAGGCTTGCGGTCGATCTCGCCGACATACCTGAGAGTGCCTTCGTAGCCGAGGGACTCGATCCTGACGTTGTCGCCGAGGTCAAAGGTGCGGGCGGCGCGACTGACGCTGCGGGAGAAGGCGTCGGATTGGCGACTGGGTGCGCGTCCGGTGGGGGTCTTGGCACGGGATGGGGGCGCGGATGTGACAGAGGAGGGGCGGCCAGCAACGGAACGGCGGCCGGAGTGGAAGGGGGGGTTGGGGGACGGGGCGGAGGAGGGGGGGTTGGTGAGGCTGGCGCGGTGCTGGGCGGGGTCGTTTGCGCGGATGGCATCTGCGAACGCGCGGGAGGCAAAGTCGTCGGGGTCGTCTGCGCGCGCGTGATTGACGCTGGAGGCGGAGCGGAACCTGCCCGGGGTGGGCCCCGCCAGCTTGCCCGGCGTCGGGATGCCCGACGCGCGCATCCTCCCCGGCGTGGCGGACATGGCGGGTGCAACAAAATAGTTTCATATCGCGACCACACTCAAATGCATCACGTGACAGAAAAGCAGCTACTACACTAACCCCGCTTCTTCGACACACCGACCGTCTTCCCGCGGCGGCCTGCAAAACATATCAGCGACGCCTGCGCAACCCGACCCGCAACTCACCCGTCGTCTTCGTGTGCTGCCCACGCACCCGCAGACCCCAAAAGTGTCGCAGACCCCGGTGTGCACGGATCTTCTTCAGCCGCTCCAGATCGTCACGCAGCTTCGAGTCCACCGCGTTCGACAGGATCTGCGAGTTCTTCCCGTCCACAATGTCCTTTTGTCTGTTCAAGAACCACGCAGGGATCTTGAACTGCGTCGGGTTTTGGATGATCGTCACCAGACGCTCGAGCTCATCCGAGTTGAGCTCCCCAGCACTGCACGATCTGAGCACCACCCCCTACCACATGCCAAAATGCCCACCGTTTGCTGAGATCCACGTCCGCCTTTTTGCATACCAGGTTTGCATACCGCCGGCCGACACCCTTGATCTCTGTCAGGGCGTACATAATCTTACGTTTCCCATCGACGTTGGTGTTCAGTAGACGCAGAATGTGCTGCGTGGGCGTCAGTATAGTCCCAGACCCAGCGCGGGCGTTCGCACCTGAAATTGCTGATGTGGTTCGGGTACAACGAGCGACATGATGGTGTCTGTCACGGGTAATCAGTCCACATCCAAGCATATGGACATGCATCCGGCGGAACGTGCGATCTCTTCTGAGTCATCCCGCTCCGTAGAGGCCGAATTTCCCTCCCAGGCCCTTGTGTGCGTTGAAAATGCCCTCACCTTGGTCGTGTCCGTCTTGAGGATGTCGCCAGCATCGTCGAACAGATGGCCGCTGCTCTCTCACCGGAGTTTCAATTTTCCGGCCACTGCCGAAGCCAAGGTCACGTGCACATGTGGCACTGCGACACGTCTAGTCGCGTCAGCAGCAGTTCGGATTTCAACTTCTCCATGAGGCTCGGCATTCATATCTTCCTGCATACAGTCCGTTCACCAGCCCAATGCCAATAACAAAGGTAGAGATTTCCCCACATTTCCAGCGGTGTTCTTTTACACTTCTCCAGTGTGATTCTCTAGATACTCTCAAAGCGGAATTAGATGCCGTTCGCAAGCAGGTAACCCTTGACGAAACTGAAGATACATGGGACACAATTGCCCAGGGCATCCTACGCCTAAGCCATCTCTGCAACATTGGTGCATGCGACTTTCCCTCCGAGTTGGTCATCGGCATCCGTTCGATAGCCAAAGCATTGAACGCCTCCCTCAACTCGGAGCGCAGCAGGCTCTCAGGTGCTGCCATAGAACTCGTCACGGCGTTGGCTGCCGGACTTGGCTCGTCATTTGAGCCCTTGGTGCCTTGCCTTGTCCCGACATTACTCGTGTTGTGCGGTCGAACAAACAAGGTCTTCACCTCGCGTGCCAGAGCGTGTATACTCGCAATTATTGATCACACCCGTCTTCCATCTTTGTTGCTACATCTTTGCGGACTGGCCAATAACAAATCCGTTCTCCCTCGCCTGATTGCGGCTGAGGGAGTGTTGGCTTGTCTTAACTGCTTCAATCCTCCCGATCTGGAAAAGGAAAGCCGGGCACGCGCCGTGGAGGAGTTTATAAAGTTGACCGCGAGGGATGCCAGTGCAGATGTCCGAAAGACGAGCAAGGAAGTCTTTAAAGCTTACAAAACATTGATGCCTGCAAGAGTGGACAGGTAGGTTCCCCAAGCTTAATTCGTCTTTCGTAACTGAGTCGTGCTCAAGCTTCGTTGCTCCACTCACACCGGTGGTCAAAAAGTACCTTGATATTCAGCCGGGCTTCCACAGCAGCCTCGGCGCCTCTTCGAGTGCAGGACAAAAGCAAACAAGCAGACCCTCCAGCCGCGCGAATAACAAAATAATGGAACCTGCTCAGCGACCTGGTAGCGCCGCACTTCCCAAACCTCTCACGCGTCCAGCCACGGATAATATGACCAACACTCAGTATCGGCCACGGCCAGTTGCCCCAAACCCACCGGCCGCAGTTGACGTCCGTGGTCCCCGTCAGAGGACCATGTCCCAAATGCAACGTGACCCACCTCAAGCTCGCAACTTGCCCAAAGTTCAGGCACCGTCCACCAACCCTGCACAACCCAATGCCCTACCTACTACATCTGTGCCCCGTCAAGCTGTGCAACGTCCGCCACCAGGTGTTGCCCGGATCATGCCCACTCGCAACCCATCTTCAACCGGAGGGCCTCAGCGCCCTCCCCCCATGCAGATAAAATTCGAGGCACCCGCCGATCGGTTCAAAACGAGTGGAAGCGGTGCGAAGCGGGTACCGCTTCCAGCCGTACCCACGAACGATCATGTTAGTGAAGTACTGCCCTCGGCTGCGGCCCCGGCCGATCGTGCGACTGCTACTGCCGGTCAACCTCCCTCAAAGCTCCCAAGCCGATCTGTCGAACTCCCTGCACCTAGGAAGTTGGTTATAAGTCGGAAAGCTCCCGAAACCACGCGATCAGCTCCCTCCGCCAAAACAGCAAATGGGTCGGGTTCGACGGGTTCAGGGACAGCTCAGCGTTTCCATAAACCTTCAGCAAAGGATGAAACGACCAAAACAGCGCCCCAACGACGTCCCGCAGGGAATATGCAGAAGGATACACGCCCTCTGGTCAAGGCTGAGAGGAAGGAAACATCACCGACACTTATTCCACTTCCACCCAGTCCATCCGCGCGGCCCACGGAAATACCTTTGCCTCCGTCACCCGATTGCACGCCACGCCCCGCCGATGCGGAAACTCGTGATAAACTAGTAGCGGAGATACTGTCAGAGCCCACTGATCTGGCTGCACCTACCATATCTACTGAAAGTTGTCAAGAGCAAGCCACCACCGGCTCTCCGACGACACCTATTACGAGCCTTCTGTCTTCTATCCAGCGCGGTTTCCTGTTTACACCGACATCCCCCCTTTCACCGCCTCAGAATTATCTTGCTACTGCAGGTAATTTCCCGAAAAAGATAATAGTGAACGAGTTTACCAACGCGCCGTTAGTGGCGGCTCCGTTCTGTATACCGCCCGAGGATGGGCTTGGTGCAGATAATATTGATAGACATGCGCTCAGAGATCTCAACTAGCAACTTATTTCTTATCGCACTTTACTGAAGCTTCAAGTAGTGTCATGCCGCCATCATGTCTTTTTCAATGAATATGGATTTGGTCACTCGTCTCTAGGAGGTTGTTTGCTTGCCACGACGCGTCTCATGAATGGTGCGCGTCAGCGTATTGCGTGAGAATGGACATGTTTATTACCACTGAAACACGCGTGTAAGCCACCAACGGTACTCTCTTCTTCCACTTTGTCTTGGTCTGCTTCATTGTCTGGCCTCGTCCATCCTGACGCGGCTGCGTGCCGTTTTCTTGGTTTGACGCTCATCGCACGCCTCTTGATATCATGGCCACTGCCCTCAACCGCCGCCCGCTCGGTGCCCGACAGCACCTCCAACAACTTATCGGGAATTCACCTTCAAAATCTCGCACACCCTCGACCTCCGTCAAACGGACCCGTTCCCCCGAACCTGCTGGCGACGCGCTCGTCGGTCCGACGAACGCCAAGCGTGTGAGGGCGGCTCCCGTCGAGCCCGCCACGGGTACCGCGCCGGATGACGAACGCAAGGATAAAGAGCAGCGACGGCAGGCCCGCGAAGCAGCCAAGATCGAGTTCCGCGTCAAGTACACAAAGGCGTTCCCTGCATGGGTATTTTATCTCGACCTGGATCAACTCGATCCGGACGCGGCGGCTCTGCGAAGTTCGCTGGCATCCCGGGTGATTCAGCTCGGTGCTGTATGTCTACCACTGTCTAATTGATACACTACTCACGGCGTGGTAACTAGCGAGTCGAGGACTTTTTTTCTAGCGAAATTACCCATTTGATCACCAACCAACCCATACCGGCTGAGGATACCAACTCGAACAAGGAGAACACTCGCAAACTGCGGAATACGCCTGTCCCGCTCAAAAGCCCGATAAAGCTCAAAGGACGGTGAGACCGGTGGCGCCAGCGTCGATACATTGAACCTTGCTGACATTTGCACGTAGCGTTGCGGAGGAGAGCAATGCACAGAACTTTAGTCTCATCGAAAAAGCTCAAGCATTTGATATGAAGATATGGAATACCGTCAAACTCGATAGCATATTAGAACGATGTGGTCTCCCCGCGCCAATGAACACGAAGCACCCACCTGGAAGCCAAACGGGCTCTACGGTCACGACCAACCAACGAAATCTCACCCGCTTACTTGCATCAGAACGCCTTCACGGAACGACAGAGCGCGATCCCACTCAGAAACGCCATGATTTCCGGTACTTTTCGAAACAAAGTTATTTTGTTCTAGTGGAAGACGCAAAACAAGAGTTGGCTACGATCCACGCCCTCGAGTATCCTTTACAAAAAGGGCGTGATGGAAAGGAACACGGCGCATGGCCGGTTCTCTACTGCCACCCACATACTCGCAGTCCGTTTGTCGAATTTGATGAAAGGGAACGGCGGCGGTGGGAAAAGAGTCGACACGCCGAGCATGACGTAGAGACGGAAAGACGACGACAAACTGCGAGGGCGCTCCGGCAGAAAAGGCAGGCACAAGCCCAACTCCTTGCTCGCAAAGCAGGCGATCTTCGACGTTCCGTATCAATGAACAATATGCGCCGGCAGGTAGTAGATGCAGGGGCAGAGGAGTTCGTCGACTTGGATGCTGATTTTCCCGACACGCAGGCTTCTGCCAATGCATCCGGGTATCTGGCGTCAACGAGTGCCTATGTTGCTGCATCGGGCAACAGCGTCGGAATCACTTCCACGACAGGCACCACGTCTGCAGCTGGCAAAACCCTCCGAGGTCTGGATTTGCCTGCCAACTTGCGCGGGCGATTCCAGCAACAAGTTGTCACTTCTCGCAAAGTATCTACCTTGGTCCCCGGCAAGGACCAGCCTAACCGGCAGCCTGGTGCCATGGGACCGCCGGACGTGGTTCCAGATCGACCCAACGTGCTACTTCGAAAGAGTCGCAGCACGAACACGCTACGACTACCGAGGCGTGACGAAGGCAGTAAGCCTGGTTATTGCGAGAGCTGTAGGGTAAAGTTTGATGATTTCGAATACGTAAGCCACCAAAGTTTCGTCGGATCCTTTTGATGATCTCGACCTTTTGCCTGGCAGCACATTCGGGACCGAAAGCACCGAAAGTTTGCCAAGGACGACTCAAACTACCTCCAACTAGACTTTGTGCTCAACCGGGTTCAACGCCGTACCCGACAACAGTACAAAGAACAAGAGCAAGAGCGCGTGGCCTTAAGCAAAGAGGAGACCCCCTCGGAGGATTATCCAATGTGCCTTTCGCCATCACCTACACCTGAGGGAGGTGAAGAGGATGTGTGGGGTGTGGATTTGGATGCTGATGGTGAGAGTTCGGACGACTGAGTTTTGTGGGTGTACGGTGTACGACTTGTTGGATTGGCTTTGCATCTTCCACCCAAGACTGTAACTTTTGAGTGTATCCGAGGTCCTCTGGGAGGGTAACAAGGCTACAACACGCATACATGGAACTGGATCACTGCCTCGCTGTCACACGTACACCAAAGGGTGAATCATCCTTCGTGATTTCAAGGATAGGTTACAGTAAGCGTCGCGCCCGCAGGGCTGCCAGTGAGTTTGCATCCGCGATTCTGGTGAACCCGTCGTCACCCCGTCACGGTGATGTCGGGAAACTTGATCATGACACCGCCGGGCTGTGGTCACTCAGGTAGACGACAGCGGGCCACGAAAAATATGACGTCCTGTCCTGATTTGTCCCACTGATTATGAACTCAAAGCGAGCGTCGATGTGTGGCACCTATTTTACGCAATAACCTACAGAATGCCCACTAACCTCATAATTAGCAGTTTACACAGATTGGCACCAGAGCGTTTACTTACGACAATAGGGTCCGTATGTAGTTGTGAGAGCGGTCTATGTGATAAAAATGCGCTACGTTACCTTTTAACAGGCGCTCCAGGAGTTTTTCTGTGGCATTCCAATGGTGCAAACTTGGTAGTAAGCCTTGAGGGAAGCACATCGTATAATTCGCATTTGCGACAGCACTTACTGCAGCGTACGTTCTACCAGCCGCATGTTCGATGATGAAACACCATGTAAAGCAAAGCTTGGGTGTGGATACTGTCGATAACACACAAGTGATGCCAAATTTACGATGCCACCCCATCGACCGAGATGAGTCGCGCTAGACATGTGACTGATGAAAGTAAAACCACTAGCGTGGCCATTCGCCAGGAGTTCGGACGTTATTCGCTTGTGCGTGTGAGCGCTTAAGCTTTCGGAATTGTGGCAGTGCATGGGTTATAACCTGTCTGCCATTCATGTGTTGCCCGGAGGCAGGCTTGCCCGGATATTGAGCGTCTGAACGTCTGTCGACATACAGGAGACAAGGATATGGCCTGCAGAAGAGTCACGAAGGGAAGCCGAACTACCGCTGGCGCTTCAACAAGTTAAGGGGAGAGCCCCCTGAGATTGCTCTGTAATCCGCTGAGGGAAAGAAAACCTGGATCGCTTGGTTTGTACACAGGAAGCTCTCATTTATTCCACGGATGGGCGATTCGTATCGCCCGTCACTAGGGGCAACACGAAACTTTACATAATTTACCCCAACTTCAGTAGTCGAATATGGGGCTGGCAAAGGAAGTATTTTGCCTTCTCGAGGGGATTGGTGTGGGGTTATGTAGAACCCAAGGGTGAGAGGAAAATAGGAGACTCTGGCCTGGAGTAGCGTTAAAATAGATATAAAGTGGGTAAATTTTAACGCACTTGTGTGATGGTCCCTTGTCCTGCAGTCGGAGTACGTCATAATTAGAAAAATTTCCCCTGAACTCACATGTCATTTTTCTGTAAGAGGACTAGGAAACAAGTGCGGGAAAACGGGGGAGCGGGTCTGACAATTTGAAGGGATATCAGTGGTGCAATGATCAACTACTTTACTAAAAACGTTCTGTGACCCGTAACGTCACGCCCGTAAGTAAGTTCGTTCGGGCTGGCAGTACAGGATTGCTCTGCCCATCCGACGACTCAGCGTTGCATTCTCGCCACCATAATCTGTCAGCATAATTCGTGCGACGCAATATTTTTTTTTGGCCCCACTCACTCAAACCACAGAAAATCCACCTATCATCACACATTGTTACCCGTTCTCGTAAGACATTCTCTTCTTGTTCCAGTCATACCTATGGATCAATAATCTCTCCTTACCACTCTTAGCTATCAAAAGAATTCCGTAAATATCAGCTTGGTCCGGTTAAGAGTCCTCCCAGCATTTTCTGTCGGCCACTGAATCTCCCCTCCGACCCCAATAATGTCTGACTCTCCGGAAGAATTGGACTCCGCGGAGGAGCTTAACGGCGATGCCCAGCTCACGATACGTATACCCAACCCAAAAGTATACATGGCCCGTCAATCACAGTGGAAAGGTCGACGAGGGAAACCGCGCTGCGACCATTGTCGCCTGAACAATTTAAAGGCAAGATCGCTCGTTATAGCTTCTGATTTACATCATGACCCTCGTCTAGTGCGACAGAGTTCTTCCGACTTGCAATCACTGTTCCTATGTAAGTGGAAGGGAGTGCAGATACACCCCTCTGCCCACTCCAGCCCACCGTGGCATTCCCCGATGCGATAGGTGTCGCCTCAGGAATCTCAAAGTGAGTTCCCATGTAGCGAATCAGGTGCCATCCTTCTGAATTGTGCTCTAGTGTGACCGCAGCCTCCCCATCTGCAATCACTGCGCTGAGGATTCCAAGCCAGAGTGCAACTACACTCCTAAAAAGCGACATAAAGTTCCCTCGGATCATGGCACTATTCGGGACAAGCAGCCAACACCCTATGGTGCTAAGACGGCTTCCTTTTTGGTATCTGAGATGCCTTCTAGCGAGGAGCGTTCTTCTATACCCCGGAATGGGCGGGAGGATTCTAGCGACGGCCATAGCTTCTACGGACAAAATGTAGCATCATCCTCACAACCCAGTCGCACTAGAGGATCCGTAACCGATGATTCTCGAAGAGATGATGCATCGCCGCATAATCGCCTCCAGTCACCAGAAGTTGGCGGGCGCCAAACCGCGCCAAGCTCAGCCCTTCCCAACTTAGCTCATCGACAAACCGTCACTACCAACAAACTATCCTTCATCTCACATTCCTTTCCGCCCGATCAAGGGCCGATACTGCCGAAACCCTTGATAGAGGCTTGGTCGCACCCCTTGTTTGCGCCACTTCCCGATGTCATCATCCAGAAGATCAACAACGTCAATTCGGTCGAAATGCCGAATAAGACACAGTTTGAGGATGCGTTCGCACGCTTCTTGGATGGTCTGCCGTCCGAATTATTAGAGACAACAGCGCTCACTCCGGAGGTTTACGCAGAAGTCTGCCGTTCTCTGGTGGGAGGCGACACTGCGAATCTCCCGGACCGTCTGAGGATGTGGCTTTCTTTCCACCACGTTCGATTGGGGTCGGAAAAGTATAACCTTCTACTAGTTCCCCGAGATGCATTTTTCCATCTCGCAGCCTCGGAAGAGGAGAAGCTAAGGAGGGACTACGTGAGCCATATTGATAACCACCCCAATGCCTCGTCGGCGATTTCTTCCAGAGCGGATGCCGACCATGATCTGGGTGCGGCTGAGTGGACAAGGGCTTTCCAGAGGATACCTGTGCGAAGCCAGATATATGACATACTCGTCTATACACACCGGACTCACGGTTCCTCCGCGTCCATGGTCTTCGAGGCACGACGCATTGGCATGGTCAGTCGTGCCTTTTTTTTTTTCGGTGATCTCGGCTATACTGAATTATCACTCAGGCAACCATCACATGGCCGATGGTGGAGATCTTCACTCAACTATGCCCGCTGTGCAGCCTGCGGAGCAAACATCACTCCCCACATTCTGCCAAGGCTGACACGCCACATGCGTCGGTGACGAAAGCGCTAGACACTAGATAGGATGGGAAGGCGCTGGGGTTAAGCCCTACGTACGGTCACCAAAAAGAGTACCACATGATAATACTGCTTTCTGATTATGTTTGGTTGCATTCTACGGTTCCCGGGCGCATAAAATATTGCTGACGATTGTAAAAAAAAAATATTCGTAGTGAAAAAAAAAAATTAGCACGTATCCATATCGCGGGTCGTTTTTTTGTGGTGTAAAAATAAATGACAAGACAATGTGCAGTGCCAGACGCGGATAATTTACTAGCAGTCGGGAATCAGAAACGTTGAACAAGTACAGTGACGTCGTCTAGCCACTTATCGTCCATTTCCAAAGTGAGATTACGCGAAGAAAGGTCTCTATTTTCACCCCCAATGCCGTCCCGGAGCAGGTCAAACGCGAGGTTCCTCCTCTCCTTTTGCTTCCTGAGCGACCTGCCCACAAGGCGGATCCATCTCTCTACTAATTCACCTTCCGAAAATGGCATGTCAATGCTATCGTAGAGGTCTGGGAACCCATCGGAGCAAAGGATAAGAAAGGATTCTTGACCCTGTGCGGAGGGATCGAGCACGAAATGATGCACATCCGGTGAGTCTGAAACGTATGGTGGTGTTAAAATGCGATCAGCATACTGCTTCACCATGGCGGGTGACAACCAATCAGGTACGTGTTGACTGAACACTCGGCGTGTGTACGCGGAAGGCACTTTCAACCATGTATCTCCAATGGCTGTGCCAGAAAATAGGACAGGGTCAGATAGCCTCGGAGGAAAAAACCCCGGTTGGCTCACCGCGTGTGGGTGCGAGGTATCCGATGACCCTGTTGTCTGCGACACATGAGTGTTCTCCCGGATGCTCCCGCCTGATACGTTGACATTCTAGTAAATTGGTGCCGTTGTGGGTTGAATTCACGGCAGATCCGACCCACTCTCCAGAGGCCGATTTTCTCGCAAGCACTATAATCCAGAGCGGATAAGGCCGCACGGCTCCAAGAAGGTGACATGAGCTCACCTGCCTGCGAGTCCCCCAAATTAACGATCCAGAGATGCCTCTTCGACGGATCTAATAGCGAAAAAATGACCGTGGCACCCTGGGTGCATCGTGCAGAAATCGTTTCCCATTCGGACTCGTGATGCCGAATATATTCTCTGAGTTGGTGGGAGGTCATTTCGCTAAGCTTGTCGCAAGGCAGAAAGTCAAAGAGGTCCGAGCGAATGGAGTCATCTAAATCTCTGATTGCGTTGGCGAGGGCCTCTGAGACCAACCCAGAACCGGGAAGCACATCGGTAGAACCACACAGAAGTGCCTGAAGCGACTTCCTAATCATAAAAGGCAGTCGTTTGCACACGAAGTTGACCGTGTCATGTCCGCAGTGGCCTAGGAAGCCCCAGGGTCAGCAAGATGAATCGCATCACTAAAACATAATCAGGCGAGCACCATCGTACACGGCGTTGAACCGCCAGGTACCCCCCCGCAGATCCCACTCCTCGACGCTGTATCGGTCTTGGTTGAGAGTGGCGTATTCGGGGCACGGCTGAAACGTGACGCTATCGACCGCGTCGGACGAACGGGGGTCAGACAGCCGCCATAGTTCGCTGTCGATCATCCTATCCGAAAGGCGGTGGTACGTCCAGCGTTGCTTTCCACCACGGCCCAGATCCGTCGTGCAGAAATCCTTGACCTCCTCCAGGGCCTGAAGATTTTCCGTCTCCGTGGCCGGGGAGAGTTCGATGACACTGTGGCAGTAAACCATCTGCAATATAAACAGAAACTTGGAAAAAAAAATAGTGATGGTGGGAGAGGAGGGTGCTTTTTTAGCTGCACTTGGCGAGGACGATGATGACATGTCGCGTTCGATCTAGGGCAGTTTTATACGACCTAGAAATGAGAGCATGCGGCGGCGAGAAACCTAGGCCATCAACTTCGTATGTGAAGAATCACCTCGCGCGTCTCTCCTCGGTATTAGCGTCAACAAGGAATGACTTCCAGAACTGGCGTAGATCGGGTTCTGTGCTTGAAGCTGGGATTCAACCTAGCCGAAAGAAAGAAAGAAAGAAAAGGCCACGGGCCGTGGACTCGTCAGGATGGCGCAGTCAAGGGATGATAGGAGAGAGGGTAAATGATGTGATGGGGCGCAACGCCACGCAACGCGTTTGGCTCGACGGCATGATCAGCCAAAGCCAAGTGGTGCAAAAAAAACGTCTATCTATTGGTGTGCGTTGGTTTTAGACGTGTGTGTTGGAATGAATTGAAGGGATCAGGGAATGCCATGGCTCCATGAGTGCCGCTCATTGCACGTTGGCGTTGTCGGCACGTTCTCATGTCATTGGCCACCACGTTGCGGTTAATGCGGAAGAGGCTGTGACCGTCTAACCTAGAGATGCCAATATCAAAGCTGAGATGAACTAGAGAACATGTGAGCGGGGTTCGGGCCAAGACATTATCAAACTCGCCCGTGTTGAACAAATTCTCTCATGGCGCCGGATTGTTTCATCCTCAAATAGCAGCTGCGTGATAGATTATCATTTATATTGAACTGCGCGTGGTATGCAAAGAGACGTAACGGATCGGCGGAAACAAAAGCAGGGGTGATCTGTGGAGCACGGCAAATAGCGAACCAAGCTGGACTGTAAGGAAAACAATTTAATATATGACCAAGTTGCAGACAGCGTGTACAATCTAGAAAGCACAGAAAGCCATACACGACGCAATTCGTAAAAAAAGAGGTCACCGTAACTCGAAGCTGGCAAACGCTAAATTGTAGCCACCAAACTCATAATTGATCTTATCGGTTCTCCTGTAGCTCCTCATGCGGCCCTCGTGTGATACGTTCAAATCACTGGTCGAGGAAGAGGGGCGAGAGCCTGTGAGCGCACGTTTGAACTCCTTCTGCGCTGCTTCGACGACGGTCTCTATGTCGTCCTCACTCTCCACCTTATCATTCGAAACAAACAACGTCAGACTGAGCCTGCCAGGCTGGAAGATGTCGACGACACGTTTAATGAGCGTGCGCAAATCAGGAATGTCCGTCGGAGACGACGCGGGGGATGTAGAGAGGGGCACATTGCACTCGAAACTGGCATAGGACCAGCCGTCCTCTGGAGTCACGTGGATGGTGTAGTAACCTTCGTTGACGTCGTCACCCCATTTAAGGAGGGCGTTGGACGAATACCCACAGGGGGAGAAAGCGTACGCATCAAGCGTAGTGAGACGTGGCTGAAAGATATTCGAGATGCCAAGAGCGGCCGATAAGGTCTGGCCGGTAATGGAAGGTAACATATCGGGAGGAACTCCGTCGTCGACTGGAGAGGGGGGAACCGAAAAGAAGAATGGTTCGCGAGCCTCGCGTGACAGGTCACTCATGAGGATCTCGATCGTAAAGTCCTGACTTGGAAGGGCATCGCGAGATGCCGGAAGTGCCTGCATGTCATCACTGGGGTCGACATAGGTGGACGGCCGAATTTTAGGGGAACCGGAGATGGTTCCGGCAACGGGTGCGGGAGTGGTGAGGTAAAGGAGCCAATGGTCGCCATTTACTTTGCCGATGGTGTAGGCAGCCCCGTTGGGGAATATGGCATCTAAAAATGCGACTTCATCTTTCCACTCCCGATGGGGATCGGGCTGACGTTCCGGGAACATGAAGGACTTGCGGGAGTAGAAGCACTGGTATACGGACGGAAGTGAAGCATGTTCACGAGCAATGTCAAGGATGCGCGGAAGACCGAGGAGGTTAAGGGTGGTTCCGCACGTCTTCAAAATAATGCGGTGTGCAAAAACAAACAAGGACGACTCGCTGTACATAAAGGAGGATGGCATGTGAGCGAAATGAAACCAAAATTGGGCAAATGAAAAATGAAAATTACCTTAGGAGGTAGGCGTCCGTATGGTCGCCCTCAACGACACTGAGAACTTTGCACCTGACGATGTCAAGCATGTCCTCCCAGACGTGGCGGGGAATTTTTCTCAAGCCGACCCGACCATCCTTTGCGGGATGGGGATCACGGAGGGCGGCCGCCGATGGGGCAAACCAGACCTCGAGGAGCTTCTCTGGGCCTTCGAATGGGCAGGAAGCGTAAAGGTTCCTGTCATCTACTGCCATCGATGTGGAGGGAAGTGGGGAAATGGAGAAGGGATGCTATCGAGGAGGGAAGTCGTAGCCGCCGCTGAGGGCTGTTCCCGTATGCATCAAACGGATTCTTTTTAGACGTGTAAGTGTTTCTCGCGACACTGAGCAGAAGCTCTGCCGGGTGTACGAAGACAAGGAGGTTCGCTCGTGTATCGATCGGTCCAGGATCCATCTAATAAATTGCACCGCCACACACCTGTATAGATCGTAACGGCAATTACCGAGGTCGCGCCGTCAAGACTTTGCCGTGCCGAGTGGACGACGTCGACGATGTTTCGCAGAGTTTTTCCACTGTTCAGAGCGAGGACGCCGCTGCTCCCGACCGCGACGAGGCTCGGCACGCGCCCACTCCTCCCGCGCGCAGCCCTCTCCACATCCGCCCCGCGCCCCACGTCCCCCAGGAGCCAGCCCGACCCACTCGCCCCGCCGCCGGATGCGACCGTCTCGCAGCGGCTCAAACACCTCGTCAAGTCCTACGGCTGGTACGCACTCGGCGTCTACCTCGTCTTCTCCGCGCTCGACTTCACTGTCGCATTCGTGGGCATCCACCTCATTGGCGCGGAGCAGGTCTCACATGCAGCCACCTACGTGAAGGACGCCGTGTATGCGTTCATGGGGAGCAAGGGTGCGGAGCCAGGCAGGGACGAGATCGAGGACCCTGCAGGGAGCGGCGGCCACGAAGGACTGTACGCCATGATCGTCCTCGCGTACACGGTACACAAGACCGTCTTTCTCCCCCTGAGGGTGGGCCTCACGGCCGCGTTCACGCCTCGCATCGTGGGCTGGTTGCGTGCGCGGGGATGGGCTGGCGGTGAGGGGCCCAAGCGCGCGGCGAAGGAAGTGAGGGAGAGGATACGAATCACAAAGGGCCAGGACTAGAGCTGATCGAGTATATTCTTCATACATTACATCGCCGTCTATTTCGAGTCCATTCCAGCTCATTCGTTATGCAATGGGGGGATCCTTGGGCCATATTGCGTTGGCTATCAGGACCCTTGGCCGTGCACCAAGCTCATGTCCGCGAGTTCGGCGTTTGTGCAGCATCGCAAGGAGCCGGGAACTTTCTGGAGCCCGCACATTGTGTACTAATATCCATTCGCGGGTAGTGCACGCCTCAGTCGTCGTCCATGCTCACCATGACGTGGGATAGCCATGTCGCCCGACACCCATGGCTCATGCCGCCGCTGACGAAGCGTAAACTATACGCCGACGATGTCAACGACGACTCGGAGGCGTCTACTGAATCTGTACACGGTCTGCGGAAGCGAGCGAGACGCGACTCTCTGGAGCACACACTGGCGCACATGAGCCTTGGGGGCACACGCTCCCCCGAGGACGTGGACATGTGGCCGAGGACCTCACCGCCACGTCCTCACGTGGAGCAAGTTGTTTTGCCGAGCTCGATCGAGGAGCCTAGCTCCCCCGGCGCGTCCGAACCGGACGAGATGGAGGTGGAAGAAGCGCGTAAGCGGCTCTGGATCTGTATGGACCATCTGGCTGACGGGTTCATGTGCAGTCATACCGCCAAAGACGGTTGGGCAGGTCGAGATTACAGAGGTGGAGATACCGTCTGCGGTGCTGGAGCACCTTCGAAGGCAGACGCAGTGTCCACCACCACCGCTTGTACCGTTACCTCACGAGAGACAGGCACTGGTGCTCTACCGAGTGCCGCGGCGGGAGGAAGCTCAAGGGATCGTTCGTGGGGATGATGTCATGGAAGTGGAGTAGGTTGGTTGACATATCCATGTTTCGCAGCGTATAAGAGTAGTAGCGAAAACATCTAATCCAAAAAGCGAAACTAATCTATAATCCTTGGAGGAGGGGGCAAGCAGGGGGAACGGAATGTTACTACAATCACCTGTGACAAACGTTCATTGGCGTTGAAGAGTATTTAGGAGCCGGATTGGGAAGAGTAGGCCATCATGGAATTGTCGACGGGGGATGGGCCCTGGGGGGATTCGTCGCCTTGGTATATGCCGTCTGTAAAGTTCATGTGGGAGTGACGTAGGCGGGTGTGGGCGTGTGGGTGGGGGACGTGGTGCATCTGAGGCTGCGAATAGGGGGGACGGAGGGGATTTGCGAGGGGCTTGGGGGCGTGGTGGGGCTGGGAGGGCTGCACAGGGGGCTGGATGCGGGCGGAGGGGGCCGGGTGGGTGTCGGGGAAAGAGGGAGGGATCGGGGGGGAGGGGGAAGGGAAGGCGGGGTCCTGGGCGGGAAGGATGCGGCTGGTCTGGCGTGGCTCCGGGGGCGTGGGGAGGGCGTCATCGTGGGGCGGAGGATCGGGGGAATCGGGGATGGGGGCGGAGGTGTTGTCGTCAGGGGACTGCTGGGCGAGCTTCTTTGCGGCGATTTCGTCGGCGGTGAGGAAGCGACCGCCAGGGCCGCGGGGACGGCGCATGGCATGCTTGTGGCGGGACTCGTGGAGGTACGGCTGGGAGTGTGTGAGCGGGATCGGGGCGGAGATGGGGGACAGACCTTGCGCTGCCTGGAGAGACGGTGGACCTCCTCTAGACGGGCGCGGGCGACGCGGCGCTTGAGGATGCGAAAGTACTGCTTGGCGTTGACATAGAGGGGCTCTTCGTCGAGGGCGGAGTCGTCGAGGACGGGCTCTGCGGGGTCGAGGTGGAAGAGGTCCTGCACGGGGGAGTTGCGGTGGGTGGTGTGGGCGGGGGAGGAGGGCGCGGGGGACGGGTTGCGGTAGAGGGCGTTGGGGAAGACGTCGGGCTGGGTGGCGGGCGGGGCAGTGTTTTGGAAGGTGTTTTGGAAGTGGAGATGATGATAAGCGGGGGAGAGCAGCTGATCGACAGGATCGCCCATTGATTGGCTCGCAGCCGTTCAGTCCAAACCTCCGCACCACTGTCACCCCCCCGCCCGCGTCACACCCTGTCACACTCTCCCACCATGATTTGCCAGGCCTGCGCCATCGCCCCCGACGAACACCGTGCGTGCCCTCCCCCTTCCGCGCGGACCCCGCTCACCCCGCCTCCCCCCAGGCGCACACTACCGCTCCGACCTCCACCGCTACAACATCAAGCGCAGGCTCGCCGGCCTGCCCCCCGTCACCCCGGAGCTCTTCGCCCGCCTCGCCGTCCGCCGCGACGACCCCGGCCCGGCACCCCCGTCCCGCTGCGTCCCCTGCGGGTAAGACCCCCCGCCCGCCCCGCGCCCGCTGACCCCCCTGCAGCAAGTCATTCGCGTCCGAGAATGCCCTCCGCACCCACCTCGCCTCCCGGAAGCACCGCGCCGCCGCCGCCAACCCCGCGCCGCCGCACCCCCCCGCCGTCCCCGTCCCCGTCCCCGCCCCCCGGGCCCCCCCCGCGCCCCCCTGTCTCTTCTTCTCCCCCCCCCCGGC
>JBBPKG010000254.1:0-30824 GCA_038089115.1 Fistulinella cinereoalba | reverse complement strand
GGCTAGATATATCTGGTTGCGATCTTGGCGGTCCTTGGCCGGGAATAATCGGACACCTCAGGTTAAGTCTCACACGCCGGTTGATTGCATATAGTTTCATGGTCATAAACTGACCTGAATAAGACAAGTCTGATTATCCGTGTAAGTACCTTCTCCTCTTCAACTTGAGCGCCAACACGCCGAAACAGGAAATTACACGAGCAAGCAGCGAGGTCAGTATGCTGTGGAAGCGCTCTCGCCAGTCGATAGTGCTACACAGGATCCCTGTTACATATTAGTGAAACGTCTGTGAATGGTTGCCTGAAATAGTAAAAATATTGCCAAGATATGGTACCCTTGGCAGAAATGAAGTGAACGAGGTTGACGCGTCTGACATCGGATCATTGAGTGGGACCGCAGCATGGCCAGCGTAAGCCATGTTTTGATCGAATATTACTTGGATTTAGTACAAGCTTTTTTTCTCTATGATCGGCCGGTCTTTTTGAGTATCCGGATGAACCTGGAAACTGGAGTAATGACACTATTAAACATGATGACAATCGAGTCAAAGAATGGAGGCTTATCATCATAGGTATTAGCGCTAAGTCGGGGCTTTGATCCTCATTACGGAAGCACAGCCCAATTCCTAGGGGGGATAACGGAAGTATTTACTGTAGACGGGCATTTGCCACGCGAAGACAATTCCCGGGTTCAGGGTGATGTAGAGCGGATATAAGGATACTTCAACCAGACGACTTCCGTCACGATCTGAGCAACAGCGGGCAAGCGTGACATCCTATCCCCTGCGATGCCTGTCCTCGGTAGACCTCTCGATGGTGCCAAATTCACTCTTGACGCATCCGGAGTGGCTGGCTTCTTCGGCGGTGACGAAGCGATCTCGGCCATGGCTACCGTCCACCTGTTCAAGGGTAGAAGGTGGTTAGGCTGGTATAATTCGCCGGGAAGCTATACCATCGCGAAACAGTTTGGTCAAATCGCAACGTCGCGCTTCTGGGACGGGCTGTTCCCGGGACCGAACGAGACGCCGGCAGTTTCGTTTGGGCTTGACGGGAAGCTTGGACCAAAATATGTTGCATTTCTCTCTGGGACGGAAATGCAAACCGGTCACCTGGGATACCTTACGATGGAGAGGGCTAGGGAGGGGAAGAATGTGAAAGCGATTCCGGGGAGGCAGACCGCACAAGCCAAGGTCGCCTTTTTGGAGCTGAAGGATGTCAAGTACGATGACAAGGTTCCGCAAAAAGCCATCGGAAATGCACTTCTCGCGATCGTCCCCATCTCAACCAGCTTCACGGCTTGCATCATGTGTGCACTGGTGGGGGATTGGTTTTGCTTCGCGATGATTTTGCTTGGCATTGTTTCCAGCGGTGCTGCGTGCCTTGTGATTGGCTCTGGGCAGCTATCTCTCGACACCGTCAAGAAGCCCGCGCCAGGTGCTCCACCAGGGGATGGGATGTTGATAGGGGACGACATCGTGATTGTGATTAAAGGTGCTGAGAAAGATGTGAACGCAATTACCAAGGGAAAATTTCTGGTAACGATAGGCGGAGAGCCCACATACCATCGCATTGGCATATGCTCTTTACTCCTCCTCGTCCAGTTCCTGCTACAGTTGCTCCTCATTCCTCAAGGGTCACTCTTCGGCCAAATCATGTTCCTTGGCACTCTCGGAGTATCTTGGGCCTATAACTCGTATCTCTCTTCATTGGAAAAGGTGAAAATTCAAGGGAAGGTACTCTTCAAAAAACTTGGGAAACCAAAAATACGCAAATTCTGCCTTGGGACAAGGACCACAATGACCGTCTTCGCCTGTCTTCTTGCATGTGATGGCATGGAAAGCCCATACGGCGGCATCAACCCTGGAAAAATCCTTCGAAATTTCATCCCAAATGATACGCAGGTATGGCAGCGGTGGAGGAACAAGGTAGTTCAGCAGATGAAGGAAGGCAGGTCGGAGTCAGGGGAGTTGGCAATTCTGGAGCTCGACAAGGATGATCATGCACAACTCGTGGAGAGTGATATCAAGCTCCTTACTACTCTGCTGACGGATGCGAAATCCGCGTTTGAAGGCTATTACAGGGAATTTGTAGGGCCAAAATCGCTGTGACGGTTGCTGTGAGAGTTTGTACCGACAGTGGCTGAGGGTGAGTAAGGAGTCAACTCCTCGAAAATGAAGCGCATCGAAAATGGAGCGCAGAGACGGCTTATGATATGGTTAGATGTTGTACGCGCATGTTGCCCAGTATCGGAAAACTACATCCCTAACGCGTCACGTTGGTGATACATTGTCATCCGTCACGTAGTCATTCCAGTAACCTCCCTTACAAATTCACCTCTCCCTGGGTTCTAGATGGAATCTAACGGTCCCCCGTTGTCACCCGCTGCTGAGCTGCCACCAAATCCGAGCACCCTACCTCGATCATTCCGTCTTCAATCGATGATGCCTACCTGAAATGGGGCAAGTATGATGCAGCCGCACGGTGACAGCTGCGAAATTTTGGGCCAGGTGTTCGCTTTTGATATGGGAGTGGCAATCATGCTCAGCCTACCAAACTGGCATGAACATAATGATCACTCACATCCTAAATATTAAAAACATGATCAAGTGGTCAGAACATTCGAATAAAGTTACTGATCATCGCTTGTATGGCAAAACCCCGGTATCAAACAACGCTGAAACCAGCTGATGTTTGAACAATAGCGACCATTACTCACGCCGTTTAAATGGTACCGCAGGATCAATCAGGTGGATAAGACCACCATATACACAGTCACTTACCGCCCGAATGAGGCACGACGAGGGCGATCCAATAATAGAGTTGTCGTTTAAGTCTGGTGGCCGCTCGCTCCCTGGAGAGCGTACATCAGTTACATCAGACAAAAATGGAGCCACTTCCTGGATAGACACAGTATCGGCGGTCAGTGAAATGGCTGCGAACACAAAGAAAGTCCTAGTCTCGTACCAAGACGTTCTGGGTACTATGAGAGTCCATATCCACAACCTATGTACTAATATACGGGTCAACATCACTAAACCAGCCAATCAGCAACTTTTTTTTTTCTTTGGGACGATTTCGAGTCCAAAAAATCCACTACGGCGGCTGGTCGCAATGAATTGAATGAAGTGAGCAAGTTCAAGTCATGAGTCAACTAAGAGCAAGTCAACATGCCCGTACAGTCAAGTAATCGACAGATGAACGTTGCAGGGCACCTGTCAATAGCGCGCAAATGAAGCCCGAGAGGGCGATATCAGCTAGAGATTGCCACCGAAGCTGGGAGTCGACATCGAGGTTCAAGCGCCCAGGTTCAACGTTCACGCCCAATTACCTTCCGCTTTTGGCAGCCACATCTTACGGGCTTCAAGCCTGGCAGGGGATTCTGAGTCGCTTGGGCAAATTGACGTTCCCGACGCCGCCATGGACGTCTCTAACCTACTCGCGTCCCATGCAGCCAAACTGTGAGCTCTCGTCCGTTTAATACAATCCCAGTACGCACTCAGCGCAAGCACCACAGCCAGCCGATCACGACGGTCGAAAAAGACATCCCGCTCGACATCGACGCCGGATACCTCACCGTAACAGACCTAAACCCGATCGACGAAGAAGGCTACAGGTCCGTTCGTCCTCTATCCGTGTTCTGTTCGTTCACCGACGCCCACACGCGGCAGCGCAAACCTCGAAGAATACCTTCGGACCACCGCACGAGACGGCGTCCAGGCCCTCTTCGCCGCACTCCGTAGTCTCCCCACCCAGTCGTCCCCCGACGGCCCCATCGTGCAGCTCCCCGAGCCCAAGACCCTCCTCCCACGCGCCAAGCCGCTCCCGAAAGTCAAACCCCCGACGAAATGGGAACGCTTCGCCGCAACCAAAGGCATCCAGAAGAAGCGGCGCGAGAAGAAGGTGTGGGACGAGGAGAAGCAGGAGTGGGTGTCGAGATGGGGCTGGGATGGGAAGAACAAGGAGGCGGAGGAGCAGTGGATACACGAGGTCAAGGCGAACGCTCGTCAGTGTTTCCGTGTCTTCGTTCCCTCGTTCATCGGTCGAGAGATGCCTTTTTTTTTCTCTTGACAGCGACGGACTTTGATCCCGCCCAAGAGGCTCGCAACGCACGCAAGGCGCGGGTCGCTAAAAACGAGCGTCAGCGGCTACAAAACATCGCTCGCGCAGAATCCGCCCATGAGGCCCGCGAGCAACGAAAAGTCGAGATCGACCGCACCCTTGCGTCGACGCGGACGAGCACGGCCAGCATGGGCAGGTTTGACAAGAAACTGGAGGGCGACAAAAAGATGCGCGGGGTTAAGCGCAAGGTGAGTACAAACTATGTTTCATGGTTTACGAGCATTCAATACGTTTTACTCTGTCTAGTTTGACCCTGCCGAAGCATCCGTTGAAAAAGAGAAACAAAGCTCTCTGGCTCTTCTATCAAAATTGGAAAGCGAAACCAAACGGGCACGAAAAGATAACGGCGGAGATGATGTCGTGAACGTCCGCAAAGCCATTAGATCAGTCAGCAAAGGGAAAGGCGGCGTTGCGTTGGGCCGAGAAACATCTGGGAGAGCCAAAGGCAAAGGTCGAAAAGGAAGCAAGCGATAGCAGATTGATCGTATCCATTGTACAGCGGGCCAATATGATGATTCGGCACAAGGCACTTCGCTCCGACTGACTCCGTGAGGATAAATTGGTCGAGACCACGGTATCGTTCATTGTTTTCAGAACATCAATCAAATTGTCCAGTGTCCTTGCATTGCCATAGAGCTCATACCTCCATTCAAGAGTACATACAAAAAAGTATGGCAACATAACACGACCCCCTTTACTTCTCCGCAGGCAAATTATCCAAATTCGCCTTGCCATCCTTGATCCACTCCTCCTTGACCAGCTTCTCCCGCTCCAGGTAGTACAACCGGTACACCAGTTTGATCGTCCCCTCACTCACGCCCGCCACGGCACTGATATCCCGCGCGGGCTTGGCTTTGCCCAACAACAAACACGTAAAGTAGATCGCGCCACCCGCGATCGACACCGGGCTCCGTCCGTCCGCAATCCCATGCTGCCGCGCAGCAACGATAATATCCGAACATATCGACTGCATGCTTACCGGCAGATCCAGATGGTTGCAGTACCGGACCAGCAACGTCTCCGGACCTGTCGACGGGTTATTCGCATTATTGCTCTGCGCCGTCGCTCCCGGGGACAGATTGAACGCCTGCTCGAGCGCCTTGTAACACTGCCCAAGCGTCTTCTTCGACACGTGCGTCAGGTTACAAATCTCCCTAAACGTCCGGGGAACGTGCGCCTGCCGGCACGCGATGAAGATGCACGCGGCGATGACCGCTTCGAGGGGCTTGCCACGTAATAACTTTTCTTCGTCGGATCGCTTGTAGAGCTGCTTGGCAATGTCGCTGATCGTTTTGGGCAGCGAAAACTGGTCGCACCAGCTTCCGATGTCGCGGAATGCGGTGAGGAGGTTGCGTTCGGACCGGGAACCTTGGGACCGGGAGGCGGCACGCTGCAGCTCACGTGCGATACCCGACCCACCATCCCGGAAGCTGATGACAGTATCCAGCTGCTCCATGCCCTCCATCAAAGGGTCTGCCGCAGCACCAACACGAGACGGGTCGTCTCCTTCGTCGTTGGCGAACGTCTAGGATAATAAGAAAAACGACGTTGGATGCAGCGCCGCAAAACATCAGGAAAAAAGAATGAAATACTCACCCGCCACTCGCTCCGGGTGTCTACAATGCGGTCTCCCAGCACGAGACCACAGCCCCCACACACAAGGTCCCCACTTCCAAACTCCTCGACGATGTTCGGATTGGGGTCTCGACACTCGGGACAGATCAGACGCACGGCCAAATCTGGGCCGTATGTAGGCTGCTGTAATTTCTGCGCATTCGCAGCGAGAGGGAATGGCTGAGAAAATGCCATGACCGACAGAAAATGTGTGAGGGGCTCGGGAGCGAGTGGTTGGATGATTGAGCAGATTTAACCGCCCTGGTGTTAATGAATGTGACTATCCTGACTTGACTAGCTTTCCTAAAGCTGGCAGGAGGTTTTATTTGCAAGAATCTGATTGCAAGAGTGACGCTCAACGAAGGCGACGACCACGGCGTGGTGGTGGTTATGGACAAACAAAGTCTTACCATCCGTGGCCCGGCTCCGTCATCAAAATGTCTCACGCCGACTAAGTTATTTTTAGGATCTCACAGCCACACTATTACGTAAACATATTTGTCATTCGGTCGGGTTGCATCAATTCGATCATCGACGGCATCGGCAAGCTCGGGCGAGAAGCTAATAAGAGTGTCAATGAGAGCTAGACTAGACGATTTGTTTGCAAAACACACATTAGCTACGAAAAAAATCGAACAAGTTGGGCGACTATGGTGTTCAGAGGAAGCCAGGTAGCAAGACGATGAAAAAAAGGGAGCCAAGATACATGGAACAAATGCATGGGGTGACCACGAAGTACGCGAATATGTATGCATGGGGGAACGCGGATGCAAGTCTGTATGTACGAACGAAAGTAAAAGGGAAGGAAGAAAGAGTCGATTTAGCAGATTATCTGAAGCACGGGATGTAGAAACGGTAGATAGCAGTGCATGTATCCCAGAACCAACCAAACCAAAAAGAAAGAGACAGACAGAGACAGAGTTCGCTCAGTAATACACAGCCTGGGACGCATGCGGATCGGTCGAATACATCTCATACCGTGGCATGTGGGACATGTCATAGTATTGGGAGTACCCGTACTGCTCCGGGTAGTAGAAAGGTTGTTGATACGCCGAGTAGTTGTACATGGCCGCATCCACGGGCCGCTCTACAGCGGCATTGGCATCACTGTACGCTTCCGGGTAGTGCCCGGCTTCGGGCAGGGACGTCTGCGCTTCGTTGGCAGGGCTGGAAGGCCGCGAGGGTTCGAACGCGGCGGCGCTTGACCGTAGGTTAGACGGCCGTCGCTGCGACTTGGTGGCCTTTGGCTCAAGCTGGGATGGTGCACGGATCTCAACACGGGAGCTTTGTCGAGGGAATGCGAATAACGGGCTACCAGTCGTCGGGTCGATGAATCCGTTGACAGGAGGGGTATGTGGTGCCGATAAGAAGTCCGGAGAGCCGGTGTTAGAAGGGTGATGCATGTGCCCAGGAATGTATGATACACCTGGCGGCGTCATCATGCCATGGGCCAAAGGACGTGGTGTATAGATTGGAGCAGGAAGGTACACGGGGCGACCGGTCGCCATGTCGTATGCCATACCATGCTGGCTGATCGCAATGCCTGGTGGCACAGGGGAACCATAACCATAAGGCGAGCTATAGGGAGGCGAGGACTGTGGAGGGGAGAAGACGGTCTGGAGAGGTGGTGGAGCTGGCGGAAGAACCCGCCGGCCTGCCGGAATCTCTTGTGGCTCGGGTGCGTGGGGAGTGTCTGCCTTCAAAAGTGTGGGAACCACGGCATCTTGATGTCCATGGAGTACACCATCGACATTGCCTGGGGCAGTTGGGGTAGGTTGACCTACTACTGGCACTAATGGAGGACCAGTCGAGGCAACTGACGACTTTGCAGGCTGTGTAGAAGGGCCGACGGTCGACGAAGTCTCAGGAATTGCGGCAGTCACCGAAGCAGACGGAAGTCTAATGTCCACTATCGGTGCGCGCGGAGGGACAAGCTCGGGTCTCACAGTGAAGACATCCTCCAGACGAGGCTCGGCAGTGGCGGTGGATGCCGGGGCCTGATGGGCATCCTTGCTCTTGGCGGTCCACTTGGGTAGGCGCACAACAAAGTTCTTCTCACCGTCGTCTGGATACTGGGGCTTTGCAGCGGATGGTTTTGGATGCCCAGCAGCCGCCGCAGACCCACGGACAAATTGCGCCTCCGCATTGGGCAGCTTGACCCGGTAAGCCGCACTCGCTCCACGGCGGGCCTTGAGTCCGCTGTCATGGAAGAGCGTTGTCTCGAGGTGCTTTGTCCAGGGATACTCTGGCTTCATAGCATACCAGATTTTTCCAGGAGGGGGGGTTGGGTTGATCGTTGTTCTCAAGGGTTGGGGAACGACGCCACCGCCTCGAGCTGCTCCGCCTCGTCCGCGTCCAGCCATGAAGCCACCCCTACCACGCGATGGGGCAAAGCCTCGAGTGGGTATTGCTGGCTGTTGTTGTTGCTGCTGCTGCTGTGCTACCTCACGCCTCTTCTCATCACGCTGCTTCATCTCCTCGAATCCGTCGTGCGTCCAGGGCTGATCAACAGGAGGGAGGTCGACGGATGGCCTTTCTTGAGTCGCCAGGCCATCTTCAGATTGAGTGCCGCGCACAGCCGGGGCAGGGCCACTAAAGCTCCCACCCCGCGCTCGTGCACGCACGAATCCCCTGTCAAAAGAGCCCCTCCCACGGCCTCGACCTTGCGATCGACCTCTCCACCATCTACTGAGACTCCGCAAGTCCTTGTCCAACAAACGATCGTCATGGCCCCAGAATTCGCCGACAGTGGGAACGTATGACGGATCGTTGTCCAGCCGTTGTTGATATGCTTGGCGGGCGGACTGGCCGGAGGGGTGTCTGGAGCTATCCCGAGGAGACAGCCGTGAGGAAGAGGCGACCGGCTGATCAGGGGCAGGTTCGGGATGGGATGTCTCTGGTTGGTCGTCCGCCTCTGCGGTATGCACAGCAGGGCGGTCGACGGTAGGCGCCGACGCGGTTCGTTTGACAGGCGGGCGTTTGGACGGCTTTGCGGGTCTGCGTGGTGCGGGCTTGGACCGCTGGTCCATCGATGACGGGCCAGACAAGGACAGGTCGGCGAATTCGATCACGGGGAGCTCCGCGGGGCCATGGGCATTCTCCTCCGCGACCATCTCGGACCAGTTCCTGGCGTCACTGAAGAAGGGGGCGGTCTGTTTAGACGCCGCCTCGTTGAGCGGGTGGACGTCTGAGGAGCTCTGGGTGGTGTTTGGGGTGAGGATGCGGGAGTGGGTGGCAGACAGGATGTCCTCTGAGACGGGCTCGGTGTCTGAATCGGAGGAGTCGGCGGAGGAGCGGTCGCCGTCATCAGACTCTGAATCTGTGCCCACCTCACGCACGAGCTCGTCCTCGCTGCCAAAGCCGTTCCTGCCCCTGCCTCTGCGCCTGACCGGGCGAGTTTTCTTAGGGGGGTGCCGTGCCGTCTGGGCGCGGTGCGGATCCACGCGCGAGGCGGAGGTGCGAGTGGCGGGGGGCATGATGAGGTCTGAATGAACATGTGAGCTAGACAAGGGTGGATGTGCCGAAAGACAATACCTCGAGTCAGGGTAGTGATATGGACGTGAATCGGCTGGTTCGATCAGGCGCTAAACGAGGCGGTGAAAAATCGTAAAAAATCAGAGGGAGTGTGCTGAATGTGATCTTGGGCGGTGATTCGGCAGAATGTGCGATTTGACGACAGTCGTGGCTCGGTGCAGACGTTTGGCTGCGTGGAGGAGCGTAACAAAGACGGCCCTGCGGACTTTGCCGCACCCGCTCACACGCGGCACCGCGCTGCACAGCCTCTAAAATGAATCATCATCGGGTGCCCCTCTCCACTGGCAGGTCCTATCACTACGTAGAACAGGGAAACCCATCTGCACTGGTCTTGCTGTGTGTGCACGGGTTTCCAGACCTGTGGTATGGCTGGCGACACCAGATGGGCCCGTGGGCATCAGAGGGGTATCGAGTCATTGTGCCCGACATGCTGGGGTACGGACACACGGACATGCCCATGGAGGCCTCTGCGTATTCGACGAAGCGGCTTTGCGATGACCTCGCCGCGTTACTCGATCACCTCGAAGTGCAAAAGGCTGTCAGTGCCCGTTGTCACTATTTTTACTAAATATCGACCATGTCCAGGTCGTTATTGGCCACGACTGGGGTTCTTTCATAGCGGGTAGGTTTGCGCTGTGGTATCCTCAGCGACTCATCGCCCTCGTCCTGTATGCAAGCCATTCGACCGACATGCACCGAGGCTAATGCGGACATAGGTTATCGATACCGTACACTCCGCCGTCGACGCAACACATGTCGGTGCATGACCTGGCCCAGCGTTATCCATCGTTTGGTTACCAGGTCTATCTTGCTTCAAAGCAGTCCACGAGCGAGATTGAGGCCCATGTAAGACAGACCCCTTTATTCTTGTAGAATCCTCTCATATGATGAAGCTGCGTTCATTCTTTCGTTTGTTATTCAGCCAGGACACGATATCCTGGACACTCGTCGGTGAACTTCAAAAGCAGATGCTGAGCGAGACATTTCCGGCAGAATGCATTCTAGATGACGAGGCGAGTGGTTTCCTTAACTCCATTGTCTTTTTATAGAACGTCGTCCTAGGAATTCGAGCGCTACATCTCATACTTCGGCAGAGGCATGACTGGACCGTTATCTTACTATCGCACGACCCGACATCGCTTCGAAGAGGAAAAAGGTGATCTGGCACAACGTTGTATGCGTGATCGATGCTGATTCCGACCCGCAGCCTTGCCTTCCAAATTGCCCGCAGATCTCCCTGTCTTATGTCTCTACGGAACAAAAGACGCAAGCTGTCCGCCAGCTGCCCTTCAAAACTCGAAAAAATTCATTGATCAACTCAAAATCGTGCCGATACCCAACGTTGGCCATTGGGTCATGGTAGAGTCACCAGAGACGGTGACTAATACAGTTCTGCAATGGCTCAAGTCTGCTCTAAGTCCCGGAGCAGCGCATCTTTGAATTATCGTAGCGACCTGGTTGGAGTACACAGACTGAGTAGTAGCGCAAAGCGTGTGTTGATATGGTGCTAGAAATTTCCCTGATCATCGAAGAACGTCAATGTTCGAAAATGCAGCCTAAGCATGATTCCATGATCGTTCTGGATCCCCATTGCCCCTGTTCCGGTGCTTCGTCGGAACTTCGCCGCAGTCCTGTTGCGTGGTAAGCTTTCCCCCTTTTTGTTCGACGCAGATCATAGACTGAACGGGCCTCGAGGCAGGTCTCGGGGAGAAGAAATGTCGCCTCTCTGCGGTGCGGGTTCTGGCGTGTAAGGCCCTGCGGATCGTCCTCTCAGGCTGGCTCACTCATGGTCTTGGAGCGACCCTTTTTAGCGGTATCCACTCCCTCAGGGTATCCACTCCCTCAGGCCACTGCAGGGCGCACGCACGCACGGACGGCTCCCCCTTCGTTCTGGGCCACAAAGAATCCTTTAAGTAATTACGAGCTCGGGCGTGGTAGTTTGTAGGGGTCGAATGGAAAGAACGGGTGCAATTCTGCCAAGACGAGTTCTTACCCGCTCCGTGACGCAGTGAAAACACCCTAGACTGAGGTTGCACTCTGATCGCTGGTTAGCTTCGACGATTGAATGGCAGTAAGGTGATCGTGCGCTAGACCTCGCTCAACTCGTTCATTCACTTCTTCCGTCCCTGACATGCCTCCGCTTCATCAGACGCTTGGTCGGTCCTGTCATCAGAAGCAAAAGGTGAGAAACACGGCCTGCATAATAGCGTTAAACATCTTGTGGTGAGTTAGAGTGCTCTTCTCTAACCTGAATGAGGGTATCAAGCGCGGCCAAACAGCCCTACAGGACCGTGCACAGGGTGCCCGCCATCCGTCGTACACCGTCTCAGTCAACAAACCTCGCACGGCTAACAAAGGAGGCGATGTAGCTCGCTGAGGTCGCACAGACCACCGTGAGTGCGTCGTGTCTGAGGAGTGTCTTCTCGAAGCGCAAACCCCGAAATAAGTTGCTGAACTCTGGGTCGGGTAAAAAGTACTGAAAGATGGGGAATTGGGTATAGCGGGTTTTGAAAGTACGGATGACAGCGAAATTAAATATGGCCAAGAAGGTGTGGATCGGATGGCGCGCATCGCCCGCATCAATTCTGAGAAGGCAGTCAAGAAGGGTCGAATGGCGAGAATGGACTGCTTGGTTGCGTCAGTGGCGAGGTGCAGCCGGTCGAGGTGATCGGCGAGTATGCGTCTGCGAATTTGGACGAGTTTGTTGACCATCTCTTGCATGCGGCGGACGTTGAATGGCAGGCCAGGCTCCTCGCCGGAGCCATCGTCGAAAATGTCACCATCGCCATAGTTATCCGATCCCTCGTCACCAGCCCCCTGCCCAATGACAACGTCGAGTGCCAGTTTGAATTCAAAAAGATTGCCATTCTCCAATGCGTCGTCCTGTTTGAGTTCTCCCAGTTCGACTTGCATCTCGACCCGACAGGTTGGTTAGCAGGATGGGACACAACAAGGTAAATCATACCTACTGTACATCATCTGAAGAGCTCGATGAATGATGAGCGCAAGTGTACGATCAGCGAGTTCGGAGAAATACTCTGTAATGCGTAGGACATTGGTCCTTGAGATATTCTTCACTACTGCGTATATCAGAGGAAACTAGATGTCTGTAACATGGGGCACAAAGGGTATGTCGTCCAGAAAGGCGTGAACGTCCAACTGTGGGTACATCGCGTTGCTTTGCCGATCGCTACGGTTTGCTTTTGCCGTTTGCAGTATAGGCAGGATTGGATGTACGCTACTCTTGTGGAAAGGGAAGGCGTTGTTGAGATACCAATGTCAAGATAACGAGCCCCAGAGCTGCTATATATACTGTACCCTACCCCGGTTGTCACTAATCCTTTTGTGGGTGAACGGCCTGATCCCGAGATTTCCGTCTGGGTATGAACCTCGCGCTCAAGCGCCTTGCAAGGTGCTCACTTCACCATACGCCAGCCAAACATGTTGGTAGCGAGCGCTGGAGAGCAAGGGGCGAGTCGCGAAAAAAACACTGCTGTCGCAACACGAACTCGATCGGGACTGCATCATTATTGTGCTATACTCATTCCGGATCAACGCAATACATTGTAAATACGATGGATACTTCGACGCAGATAAGCAGGCAACTCTAATGCTCCTCCTGGATGGTGATCCGTTGCGCCTGCTGTTCGGGCGTCACCTTTGGGAACGTCAACGTTAACAGGCCGTTCTCCATTGTTGCCTTGACGTCTTCGGCCTGCCGTTCGTGTCAGCACCAAAGACATCCCTCCGGTAAGCCACTGACCTTCGTCCCAAAGGGCAGCTGCAGCACTCTAGTGAACTTGCCGTGCTGCCGCTCACGCACCGCATACATGGCGTCTTCGCTCGCATTGGAACTCGCAGACTCTCCTGATACGGTCAAGCGGCTGTGGTGCACGTCGATGGTGACATCCTTGGCCGTCAGACCAGGCAGCTCGAACGTTGCAGTAACGACGTCAGAGTCTTTGACTTCGTACACGTCAATCCTGGAACGCGGAACCATTAGTAAACGCACGGCATCATCAGCACACGGGAATGGCACCACCTTGGACGGAAAGAAGTTGATTGCTGTCGCCCACTCCGTTCACGGACGTTGGCTGCAGGCCGGAAGCGCGCGTCGAACGCATCGTCAAACAGACGATCGAATTCGGTGAGAGGGTCGTAGTGGAATCGGATGAAGGACATGGTCAAGGCGTAGAAGAGAAATTGTTGGTTGAGAAGTGCTCGGTTGCTGGGTTTCTGAGAGATACGTATGACTGTACGAGTCCATTTTTATAGGCTGCCCAATATTATTCCGCAGTCTAAAGTATCTTCTAGCAAGGTCTCCTTGATTCGACGCCCTTCGAGCACGTTCTCTTAGTGGGTCGTATGGCGTTCAGTTCCTATTTTGGAAAGTCGTGAGCGCATTGGCAAGTCGCGCCAGCGCTTCATGCTGAGCAATTTGCTGTGTCCCGGGGCTGAGTAGTATGTGTACCAAATGTCTTTGAGTGCCCGTTTTGTCTTTCTATGACGAAAATTCAATCGTCCTCCGGGTAAACCTGGACCCGGCAGCCGATGGAAAGACAAGAAACCATGCCATACAGGCAAACTCGCGTGCTCGGATCCAGTGGAACAAGATTGCTACCATGCTACGAGGTCCAGAATCACGCTTCTACAAGGAGGCACATGTCGACAGCCACAGCCACGTTTATGATATCCTCCTCACCTGCCTGTTGGACACAACAACTACGTCCCAGACAAAGCACCGCGAAAGGCCCGGGGTCCACTCGTCGCTTGCATCTTCCGCTTATCGACAACTTACTAGTACAGGAGGTGCGTGTAGAAACGGAGCTCGTCGTGCTCGCTCGCATCGTCCTTCAGGTCGTCCCTCTGGATGACGTGGGACATGACTTCTTCAGCCACAGTGGAGAGTGCTCCTGCATGGTCTGAATGGTGAGGTTCCCCTTCTCCGTCAGGCTGTCTGGTCGTGACCTGCACAGGCAATACGTGTCGTTGTTGAATAAGGTCGTAGTCGCCCTCGCTGTCGTTCAGGCTCTCGCCGTCGTCGCTACTATGGGCGATGCAGGACACAACATCTTCGGAACGGGCAAAGCCATTTTCGGAACCGTAAAGTTGCCGTTCGGCGTCGGGTTAATCGTGATCGGCAGTAGGCCGCTTGGACCTCTGTCCCTGATCGCGTACGCCATCACGCTGCGGCTGTTATCCATGCCCCCGTGGGCAGCCTGCTCGTGGTCGAACCTGGACAGGGAGTGTCAGCAGACGGCGATGTGGTGACAGACGGTGCCCCTGTCAATGATTTCCAGGATGGCGTCGCGATCAGCATACCCAACGTTGACATATCGTTTCGTCGCGACCTCGCGCTTGGGCAGGACGTAGGGACTGTGGTGCAAACCGGCGGGGCCGTTATGGCAGTGGGCGTCGGTGAAGACGACGGTCTCAAAGGGCCCGGCGGCATCGTTCTCCAAAACAATTTTTTTGGTCTCTCTGTCCAGAAAGATTGAAGAGGAAGAGGCGGGCAGTGCGTCCGAATCCAACAGGTGTGGACCCCTAGTACTCTCCACGTTTGGGACGCCTACTCTGAGGAACCCGTGTAAAGGGGCCACTTCCACGAACGTAGGCCGTTACGATGGATCCGTCCTGCCGAATTTCGGAAAATGATATTCGAGTTGATTGTTGGGACTCCAGTGGTTCGATGGCAGCCTGCTACGCTTCTTTAACACGCGCACAGCCACGCCACCGCGCCTTGCCCCCAGGCATGTCCTGGAGAATCTAGACGACGGTCGACAGCAATCGATTATGCTGAAGAGCATCCAGGTCGAGGTTCCGCCTCATCTGTGGGAGCCAGGGCGATCGAAGGGCACTGCTAACCTGGGCTACCCGGGGTCAGTAAAAACTTACAGAACGGTCGTGGACCTTGCCCACTGTTTGCATCGCATTGCTAGGAGCTTGTATGCGTCGATCACCTCCACAAATGCAGAGCAATCACTTCAAACTTTGCGACCCCTGTATTGCAATCTGTAAGGGTATACATTTAACATCAAGGGTGGCATATACATGGGAGATAACCTATACATGATACAAAAACATAATCAGCGTTCTCGACCAACTTCGCGAAAAAGTTCACGACGCAACCTGGGGTACCACTGGCACTACCTCCGGGACAACCCGCTCAGCTCCCATGCCATCCTATTTTTCACAAATGGAATGAATCCCAGCACCCACAAGCACCACGCGCGGACGGTCGCCGAGTCCAACGGGAGCCACCACGCGTACCTCTTCCTATGCTTCATGCCCGCGACGGATAGAATTCCCTTGGTCAGCTGGATCACTTCTGCTGCGCGGGCGTGCCGTGATGCGGCAAAGTCGCGCAGGATCGCGTCTGTCTGCGAGACCGGCTGGGTCTCCGTCGCCCGGATGTGCTCCGTGAGCGCCTGTCCAAGAAATATGGCGTCACGCAAGCCCAGGTTCATACCCTGTCCGCCGGCGGGGGAGTGAATGTGCGCGGCGTCGCCGATCAGTAGGATCACGCCGCCATCGCCTTCTGAGGACGCTCCAGAACCGAGACGCGTAAAGGTCGTGTCGGCGATGGCAGAGCGCGTGCGGAAACGGGAGGACCAGACGACGTTCTTGATGTGCACTGGCTTCGTCTTGTTCACAGAACGGTCTGATGTAAGCTGGTATGGCCCAAAGCGGTCGAGAAGGTTTTGTATGTACTCTTTCGAAGGGGCATGCGGTACCTCGCCTTCATCCAAGGGTACGCCGCAGCCGATGCGATACACTTTTTCTGTAGCCGGGGCTCGGCCCTCGGTGGCGAGTGATTCGTTGAAGGATGGTGGCAAGGGGAAACAGAGGAAGAGATTGTCTGGGGCCAGCGTGGCGGTTTGGATTTTGGTATCGGAGCTCACGTTCTCTAACGTGATGTCCGCAAGGGCCATTTGTGCAAGTGCATTGTTAGCTTCAGCCTCGGAGCCCTCTGGGTCGGCGAAGCCTATACCGGCCATCGCGCGCACCTAGGCTGGCTGTGAGACGATGATCAAGCACAAGGATAACGACTTACGACTGAACGCGCGCCGTCTGCGCCAATGACATATTTGGCCCTGATAATCCTGCCGTCTTCAAGTGTGACATCACTTATCTGCGGGTTATCGGCGTTGCGCCTCAGTCCAACCACTCGGAGGGATCGGTGGACAGTGACGCCAGAGCTGGTGACCTTCTTTTCCAGAATACGCTCCACGACGTTCTGTGTGATGAAAAGGATGTATGGATGTTTGGTATATGCCTTGAGGCTCTCGATGCGAGGGCTGAGGAGCATTGAAGAACGCGTTCCGATACTTAAAGAGGAGGACTGAACGCCCTTGGATACGATCTCGTCCGCACAACCGATCGTGGTCAAAGCCTACACACGCGTCAGAATAAAACTGAGAGCGGTGCGAGGGTGACCTTACCTCAAGAGTGGCAGCGTGGACGACGAGCGCCCGGGATACATTTTGGCCCTGGGCCAAGGCGTCGACGATAACGAAATCGCGAAAGCCGTGATGGACAAGGGAGAGCGCGGTTGCGAGCCCAGCTGGACCTGCACCTACGATAAGAACGGTAGTGCTTTCGGGTAGAGACATGATAATGATGACATACCAACGACAAGGCGCGTTCTTATAGCCCTTCCATGGAGTCACGGTGTAAGAAGGACGATGACAAATAGCGATGATGAGAATCCCCACCCTCTACACATGTCGTAATGCTCAACCGACGGAAAAGCTACATCGCGCAGTCAGCGGGCAGTGTCCAACTCACTCGGCCATCAACGACAGCTTATCCGATACATTCATGTGAGGACCTAGACGTTATCCCTGGGCTGGAATTCCCCCAAACCGAACATTGATGGCGTTGGGCACTCAGCAACTTAGGACGGGTGGAGTCAATGCGAGTTCCTCCATTAATACAGTGGGGTATGGTAGTCTTGGCCTTGGTAACCGCCGTCCCAAGCTACTTGATGAGGAGTAATAGAGGTGAGTAGTGTCCTACCAAGAGCTCTGTCCCGATCGTCTGGCGACAGTAGGCAACGCACAGTACTAGTAGGGCAACTAAAACAAGGCTCAACTCGGAGTCACGGTGCCAGTGACCTGTCCTTATCTTTGAGATGTGCGTGATATCGTATCTCAGGTGACACTGATGTGTCCTGTGTATTCAGCAACTCGGATCTTGGCGCACCGGCGTCTTTATGGCGCGTGCCTATCATGAATATGGTGACCACCCCTGGCTGGTCCCGGTCACTGGATGTAGATAATGATGGGGGATCCACGCCGTTTTCTAGGGGGAGATTCAAAGCTTGAATGTACTTCGACGGCGACCTTGTTGCACTCCATCGGCTCTCCGACTCGCGGTCGCCGTCCCCTATCCAAATATGCCCACGGCGAGGATGAAGGACGTCGGACTCAGAAACACAGTCAAAATGAACCCGACGATATCCGGCACCGATTTACTCATCACGACGAGTGCTGGAAACTCAGTCCGTTTCCCACGAGTTGCCAACTCCTTGCAATCCCCCCAAGTGATCTCGGCCGCACGTCCTTGCGTTTCGACGTCAGCGGTCTTATATCAAAATGCTTCAGGTGTTGGTCTTCAACTTGAAGTGTACATGTAAGATGACGTGACGGAGACAGAGCCATCCCTTGCTTAGGCAGCGCAACGTAAGTAAATTCCGTGAGGATCGTTCCTTACTTAGCTTAATAGTGTAAGCTACCGCCAGGACACGCTCCTTCCCAACGGTCAGTTCGAGGGCGGAGGGCCCATCCTAGTTCATTAGTAGCGTAAAAACCTAATTCCATCCCTTGCCTAGGCAGCTCAACGTAAGTAAATCCCGTCGGGATCGTTCCTTAGCTTAACAGCGCAAGCTACTCCCAGGATAGAAAAGTCGTGGTCGCCGGCTATGGGCAGATGGCGCTTGGCGATAGTGTCTCTTGTCTTCCCTCTGTACTCACAGTTTTACAGTAGTTATCCCATACAAAGGTGTATCTTTATTATCGCTTCGACCTCTTACCTAGCACTGACTCACGTCAGTTTGTTCGTCTAGTTTCATTCGCTCCAGCTACCGTTCTACCTCCCGCTTATATCTGTTTGCCTCGCACAGAATTGATCACACTGCTCTCGTGGAATGGATATCCGCAGCGGTCCGACGTTCAATGTTTTATCTGTGCGCGATTAGTTCACTGCTACGGACAAAATCAGCACATCAATCACAGGGAATCAGCTTTCCATTAAAGAAGGGTTTCCACATAACAACAATATTCCATGTGTGAGATGCAGAGCACGCCCTGTTATGATGCGTAGGGTCCAGGTGTGGTTTTCTTTTTCTCTTATTGTCGTGCAAAACGACGAACATTTTATAGAGCGCAATTTGCACGATGAGACACGGCAGAATTTCATGACACCGTATAATACAGCAATTTCGTGGCTCAATATCACACATCAACTTGAAGTGATGATGGACGGAAAGTAGAAAGAGACTCTGTCGCCTCGCGCGATATGCTGCTACTCTTTGGGCGGTGGAGTGCTGCAAGGTAGTAATATGGGGGTGTGGGGGTGACCGGACACCTCTCACAGACATCCCGGATGGTCCCTGTAGTTCCTATTCCCCGCCCGCGGGAGGTCGTGCCGCGGGGCCAGACAACAGACCAATGCCCCACAAAGTGCCTGCCCCCACTTGGTATACTGGCAGGTAGGTCACACACAGGACCCTGTAAGGGCGGCGGTGGGGGCAGCAGTAAGACCTCTGATGAGAGCTTTCACATGCCTGCAACCGCCACCCACCACCTCTTTACCGCTCTGTCCGATACCTATAGCAGCCCTGATTTTTGAGAGACCCAGAGGGCCGGTAACTGACTACTGGCAGGTGTCTGGCTGCATGATTCGCTTGCAGAGAACGACAACAGTTTTTCACTGTACTCAGACTGCATGGTTGACAACAAACATGTCTTCCACACCAAGTTCATGGCCGGGAAGAAGTGGACACTAGCTGGGTCATCGAATACATTCCATTTCATCACCGACAGCGATCAAGCACATATATGTCTACATAGCAAGTTCAAACACAAGCGCCGCCGTCTTCTCTCTCCGGGCTCAGCTCATTAGACCGAGCTCCACGCCTCGAGTACGCTTGGTTGAGGAGGTCTTGGATTAATTCTACCTCATCGATCGCCTTTTTCGGCACCGCTCCCTGCACGAGTGTGAAGATCGCGAGGTTGGATACGATGTATACTCGCTGGTCTGGAAGATTCACATCCTCCAGGTTAGTTTTGACGCTCTTCTTTGTGCTCTCGATGAGCTGCTTCCGCGCAGCTTTGTACAATCCATCTTTATCGTCTCTATCCGAATCCTCGCTATCGTATCCCGTTTCCCTCATGATGTTCCGAATGTGCTGGTCAGCTTTCGACCGGACAATGTAGGTAGGAATATTGAATCGTCTGGCATTCATCAAGATGGCGACGTCCGTCGCCGTAAACCGATTGTCGAAGAGGACGATGATGCAGTCGAAAACGTAAAGCCCTTGATCGTTGAAGTATTGCCAATCCCGACAAGCGAGCGTTCCTGCGCCGGGAATGTCGTACCACACGAATGGATGCTTAGCATCTGGGTAGCGGGCCATCTGCATTGTGGTCTCGGTGACGCCTACGGCGGCAGCACCGTGATCCTTGCCAACTTGCAAACCGCGGAAGGCGTTCACAAGCGACGACTTGCCACTTCCAGACACGCCGGCAATCGCAAAATGGAAGCAATCATCGCTGTACTGAACGCGCTCCCTGGCCGCAGCGATTTCGCTTGTGGACGGCGTTACAACGGGTTGGATACCTTCCCTCAGGCGTCTTTCTGCCTCTTCTTTGGCCTCCCTTGCCTTCTGAGCCTCGATAATAGCTGCGCGAGCAACATCTTCAGCGCGCGCTCTTCCGGCTTCGGCCTGGCGATGCTGTTCCTCTGCGGCCTTTTGCGCCCTCTGCGCTTCTGTCCTCGTTTCCGCCATCGCCCTTTCTGCGTCCTCGCGCATCTTCTGTGAACGTTCGCGTTCCGCCTGAGCCTCCAGGGCAAGCCTCTCGGCCTCTTCTCTAGCGGCTCTGGAAGCCTCGTTAGCGAGTTCCTCCGCATGCTGTGCCGCTAGGGCAGCCTCCTCCATCTGCGCCCTCATCCGCTCTGCCTCCTCTGCGGCGTGTGCGGCCGCTATGTCCGCTTGCTCCTGTTGCACACGCGCCCGCTCGCGTGCTTCATCGACCTCTCGTCTGAGCTGATCTGCACGCTCCTGAGCTTCTCTAGCTCTTTGCTCTGCTTCTCTCTGAGCTTCCTCAGCCCAGCGGCGAGCTTCGATGTCATCGAACGAGGGGTTTTGTCTGCCGGGAGGACTAAAGATAAACGCCGCAGCGTGTAGGGCCAAGCCAATCAGAGGTGCCGGCGGAATCATGGGTGCCAGAATGTTGCCCAAGGGTACCAGAACATTGCCTATGATGTCAGAGATATATCAGGAGGCAATGTTGGTGCGTGAGGAGGATGCCTGCGTGAGGGACGTGGCTGTAGGGCGCGGGTTGATATGATGCAAGGACGGAGATGAAAAATGGTATTTGACAGACGCGAGATCGTGGCGTGTTCAGCACTTGAGCGATAAGGACCCGGGGTTCCTCGGAGTGCGAAGTTTACCTGGGTGCAGAAGTGGCGTTGGTTGGAGCGTTTCGCACTAGTAGTTATCGAGATTCGGCTGCTGTAGCAAGTTCTGCTTGGGGAACCATCGCCAAATCGGGTCACTGATAGGCCAGTGCTGTGAGCCCGGAGACGTCCGCATGTTCTAGAAAAGCATATGTAGCGATTGATGAGGGCACGAAGCTGGATGGAGTGATCTGCACGGACGGAAAAAGGAGTAAACTCCAAGAATACACCCTCGCTTCCATAGTGATAGGGGTCACTACAGCATCTCAAACTCTAGTCCTGAGCGCCGACGGGAGTGGGAAGAAGAAAAATTTCAAGGCGTTACTAGTACCAAACCGAAGCAAGGTTGTGGGGCCGACGGCTATAGCGGTCACCTGCATGGTGGCGCTTTGTGGGTCCTTCGCATAATGCGGGTGAGAAAATTGGCCAACTGGTATCCAGATCTTTTACTCACCTCCGCTCCATCGATCTCTTTCTGGGGACCACGTTGTACCCAATGGCGCAATGGCAGTCGGACCTTATGGTGCTATGCCTTGCCAGTGAATTCCGAACAAAACATGCTGTAGTTACGGCATCATTGGCAAGGTCAGCGGTCAGTAAGGAAGCCGCAGCAGGCACTGGGGATTTGCCATCCACTAAGTGCATTCAATATGTACTTAGACGCAATTACTTACGTAGGTTTGTATTGATGGCAGACCAGCCAAATGGGCTTCCTCAAGGTTATCAATGACAGCCTCAAGACCGAGGCTTCCTTCACCACACTGTGGATGCACGTGTTCTTAGTTCTAGAATGGAAGAGCGATGGGGTGTTGATGACTCGTGGTCCCCTGCGCCACAACTTGGGCCCAGATGGAACTAAAAATACGGTAACCCATCTCCCGCAGTCCACTCGTACCACCCCACATCCCCCTAGATCGTCTTACTGCTAACACTGACCATGGGAGGAGGCCACTCGAGCCACGCTGAGCCTAATTGGGAAGCCATCGAGCGAGAACGACGGCAGGCCGAGGAAGCGCGTCGATGGGCAGAAGAACAGCAACGCCAGGCGGAAGAAGCTGCTCGTCAGGCGCGCGAAGCTGCTGAGCGGGCGGCTCGCGAGGCGGAGGAACAGCGACAGAGGGAGCGCGAGGCGCAGCTGGCTGCAGAGAGGGCCGCCCAGGCAGCACGGGAGGAAGCCGAGCGCATCCGTCGGGAAGCGGAGGCTGCCGCACATGCTGCCCGGGTCGCGCGGGAGGCAGCCGAGGCTCGGGCGCGTGAGGAGCGCGAACGGCAGGAGCAGAGAAGGAGAGAGCTGGAGGCCGAACGAGAACGCGCCAGGGCTGAGGAGGAGGCGGCGAGGAAAGCTGCGATCGCTGCAAAGGAAGAGGAGGAACGACGCCAGCGAGCCCGGGAGGAAGAAATGAGGAGGGCCAGAGAGGCTCAGGCGGCTGCAGAGGAGACGGCGAGGAGGGCAGCTGAGGAGGCCAGAAAAGCCAAGCAAGAGCAAGAAGAGGTCGAAAGGCAGCTCAAGGAAGGCATCCAGCCGGTGGTCATGCCCACCGCAGACGAACTCAGAGCGGCCAAGAACAAAATCCAGTACAAGGACGGGGTTTTCCACTACGCCGTGGCGGGTGTCGCTGGCAGTGGAAAGTCGTCGTTGATCAACGCCCTCCGTGGAATGGACAACCAGGACACCAAGGCGGCTCCTACGGGCGTTGTCGAAACCACGCTCGAAGTTGGCCGCTACTCTGACTCAAACCATGACCACTTTGCTTGGTACGATGTTCCAGGCTCAGGAACACTCAAGATCCCGGACTGGCAGTACTTCAATTCTCAGGGGCTCTACATCTTTGACTGCGTCATTGTTTTGTTCAACACCCGCTTCACGATGACAGACCAAGCCATCCTGACAAACTGTCGTCGCTTCCGCATTCCCACCTTCATCGTTCGATCAAAAGCTGACCAGCACATTCGGAACCTCATGAAGGAGATGGGGTATGATTCCGATGACGAGACGGAGACCAAAGAGAGATTGTACAAAGCGGCTCGTGAACAGTTCATCGCGGAAACGCGCAAGAGCGTCACGGAGAATTTACAGCAAGCGCAGCTTGCTGACCAACGGGTCTACATCGTCTCGTACAAGGCTCTGTTGGGGATCGTCCGGGACAAGTCGCCCAAACGGACGATTGACGAGCTGCAGCTGCTCCAAGATCTGTACGACGAGGCTTACAAAAGCCCGAAGCATGGGTTCATCGTTCAGAACGGGGCCAGGGTAACCGCTCAGAGCATTTGACATCTGAATCTGCATTCCGGACTGTCGTATAATTGACTTGTTTTCATGTTCTCGGTCGATAACATCTATGATTGCGTTGTTGTTTACTCAGCGGAGCGGCTACCCATGAGAATGTTTATCCGTCCGAATCTGCTGCATGCAGGAACGTAGCTTCCAAGGTAATGCTTCTTCTCATTTCCTGTGTCGCTTCTGTGCTACCCTTTGTTCGAGAAGGATCACCAATATGGCCTGGGATACACGTTGAGGGGTTGCCTCGTGAGTGCAAATATGTATTCGGCTGGTGCAGTGCCAACGAAATGGGAACAGGATGGCACTGACAGTGGACTTCATGGAGCGGTGACCTAGTATAAGCGCCTCTGCGATGGCATGCGACATTGCTGTTGCGAAGTTCCGAATTGACTCAAGGCAGCCCGCCTCATGTACACTCATTTACGCCCATATGCTCGACCACAGGTGCCCACTGGTAGCAGACAAGGTCATGTCCCTCTCACAACTTGTCCGGCGAACAGATCCGCTTTGACTCAGCGGGAGTATCCGCGCACACGCGCTCTTTAAATCATTCCCTGCTCGATTGCCAGCGATTTCCCATGCTCCGCAGCAGGTACACGAGGCAGGATCCTACGATCGCGCTGTGGAGCAAAAATGATAATCACTCGATCTCCGTTGGAACCTCCGAAGTTCTCGCTGGAATATACTCTTCGTAACTGCACAAAGCCACGCATATCGATGGGTCTAGGGCATTCTACATCGTCAGATCCACTCCGCCACACCCCACGGTGACAGGGCCAGAGGGACCCACGAAACGTTAAATATCCCCCCTTACCTTCTCGAGGGAGCCAACCCTATCGTCACCAGGCACCACCCGCCTTTTCTTCCTTCGATCTCCATTTACTCCACATGGGTGGCTTTTTTTCGAGGTTATTCGGGGGTGGTCCTGCTGGAGAAAACCCTACGTTCGAGCATATCCAAGCTCGTCAAGAGGCTGAGCGACTGAAAGTAGAGGCCGAGAATGCCGCCCGAGCAGCCGAGCAGCTCGCGGTGCAGATCAGGCAAGAGGCAGAACAGGAGCGCGAGCGCGCCCGTGTGCGGCAGGAGGAGGCAGACCAGGCTGCAGCACGGGCTGCGGAAGAGGCCCAGCGGATGAAGGCAGAGATGGAGGAGGCGGCCAATGCTGCAAAGCGTGCGGAGGAACTCGCCAGGGAGGCCTCCATGGCCGCGAAAGAGGAGGCCGCGAAGCTCGCAGAGGAGGCACAGGCGGAGCGGGAACGCTCGCAAAAAATGCGTGAGGAAGCAGCGAGGGCGATGGCAGAGATGAAGGAAGAGGCGGAGAGGGCCCAGCGGGCGGCTGATGAGCATCGCCGTCAGGCCGAGGCCGGAAAGGCGCTTGCAGAGGAGATGGCCCGCACAGCTGCCGTGGAGGCTCAGAGGGCGAAGGCGGCCAAGGATGATGCAGAAAAACGTTTGAAGGAGGGTATCCAACCCGTCGTGACTCCCTCCTCTCAACAAGTCGCCGCAGCCAAGAGACGCATCCAGTACAAGGAAAACCATTTCCACTTTGCCGTTGCCGGCATATCTGGCAGCGGCAAGTCCTCTCTGGTGAACGCTTTTCGTGGTCTGCGTGGCAGAGACGCTGGCGCAGCAGCCGTGGGTGTCACTGAAACGACCCGCGAGATAACCCGATACGCAGACACTACTGACAATCCCGACAATCCCGTTGTCTGGTACGATGTCCCTGGAGCGGGCACTATCAAGTGTCGCGACTGGCAATATTTCAACGATCAAGGGCTCTATGTCTTTGATTGTATCATCGTTCTCTTCGACAACCGGTTTACGATGACCGACGTCGCTATCCTCATGAACGCTAGACGCTTCGATATACCAACATACATCGTTCGCTCGAAAGCCGACCAGCACATCCGAAACATCATGATGGAGATGGGATACGACAGTGATGGGGACGATGAAGACGACGCCGAGCGCCGTAACAAGCTGTACAAGGCAGCTCGAAGGCAGTTCGTCGAGAAGACGAGGAAGAGCGTGAAAACCAACCTCGAGGATGCCAACCTGTCTGATCAGCGTGTTTACATCGTCTCCAACACGACGCTCTTAAGCATTGTGCAGAACAAGATGCCGAAAAAAACGATCGATGAAATGGAGCTGATCAACGATTTGGGCAATGAAGCCATTGCGAGGCGCAAGATCGTGGCGAGTAGCAAGCGCAAGGATCAGACTACCACGACTGTCTCGAGTGGGGCACAACATGGACCCGCCGTTACAGTTTCCCACTGAAATGTGTCCCCTTAAAACTTGTACTGTAGACTGATTCGTAGTGGGTCGATGTTCGCGGTTAGAGTCGATGGGTTGAATAAAGCCTCAATTTGTGCACGACAGCAGCTCGTACGTGTGCAAGTGTAAGGCACTGGCGTGATTTCTGCTGTGAAACATTTATCGATGCATCAGCACCCAAGTTATATCTAGTACCGTTTTACCAGGCTTCCGCCGCTTCACAACAACGATCGCATAATGTGCTACAGTCATAGTGTGGCCGCATGGGTGAATTCTCGTTCAAGATAGCACGTTGCGAGAAGCTTCCAGAGGTGGTATATGATACCCCTTCCCATTGCCTGTGTCGCTTCCATGTAGTACCCTTCATTCAAGCAGGATCACCAAAAACACTCAATCCGGTAGGTAGTATCAGTGACTCGGTCTTGGATACGCATTGAGAGCATGAGGTTGCCAATACATCATGGACGAACTAGTTACACAGCGTATTCCACTGGCCCGGTAGGTGACTCTTATTGGTATGGACAGTTGCGTACCTTGAAAGGCCTAACCTCTAGCATTCAAGTTCTTCGACTACCGCGAAGATCCGGTTCGTCCCTCTTTCTGGAAACTACATAATCTCGGGGGATACCGCACAGTAGGTTCTTTCGGCGCGCTGATTCGGATGCACTCAGGCTGTGGCGGCTCATCACGCACCTTCGGACGTTCTACCAGTAACCTAATGATGCCCGGCCCCTACAAGCAGTGCAACCGGCCAGTTCAAGAGCAGTGGCACACCGTCCGCCGGCGAAGGTTACGCGGTAAAATCGCACTGAGGGGTGACCAAAATGGGTGGCGCCGAGACAAACATGTGTCTGACTTCCTTCTTCCCACTCCCGTAGGAGCTTGTAGGGCTAGAGTTCGAGATGCTGTGGTAATGCCTATTACTATTTTTGTTGGCGCAGATCATAGCACCCAGCCTCGTGCCCTCATTGTGGGCGTTATCTAGCCTCATCTAGAACATGCGGACGTCTCCGGGCTCACAACATGGACCTACCATTGACCCAGTATGGCGATAGTCCCCCAAGCAGACTTTGGCTGCTGACAGCGGCAGAATCTTGATACAAAACGCCACATCCAACGCTGTTTCTACACGCCAGGCAACCTCGGACCTCGAGGAAGCCCGAGTCCCTAACGCTCAAGTGCTCGCCGTGCGGCGATCTCGCGTCCGGCACCCGTCACTGGCAAATAACGCTTTCCATCTTCATCGCTCCACCCTATCACCCCGCGCCTTGCAATCACATCTCTCACACAAACACCCATTGCGCACCAACCTTGCCTCTGAGACCTTTCCTACACCATGGGGCTTATCTTTTCTGTGGTCGTTGGCGTGAGCTGCCTGGCTATGTCAGCTACAGCTCTTGCGCTCACTCTGAGTGCTCCCGGAAGACAAAACCCGTCGCTAGCCGACATCGAAGCTCGCAACCAGGCCGAGGAAGCACGGAGACAAGCCGAACAAAGAGCCAGAGAAGCTCAGGAGCTTGCAGATAAGCTTAGGCAAGAGGCCGACGAAGAACGCGAGCACGCTCGTGCGCAACAGGAGCAAGCGGACATGGCGGCCGCACACGCCGCAGAGGAGGCACAGCGGATAAGGGCGCAGATGGAGGAGGCTGCCGTAGCGGCACAGCATGCGCAGGAACTCGCTAACGAGGCTTCCAGGGCCGCTACGGAAGAGGCCGAAAGACTTGCTCTGGAGGCTCAGGCGGAACGCGAACGTTCACAGACGATACGCATGGACGCGGAAATGGCGATGGCGGAGGTCAGGATAGAAGCGCAGAGGGCGCAAAAGGCCGCAGATGAACAGCGTCTCCAGGCTGAAGCCGGAAGAGCGCGCGCTGAAGGCGTTGCTCGTGCAGCTGCTATTGAGGCTCAGAAGGCAAGGGAGGCCAAGGAAGAGGCAGAAAGACGCCTGAGGGAAGGTATCCAACCCGTCGTAACGCCGTCCACAAGCGAAATCGCTGCGGCCAAGGAGCGCGTTCAGTACAGCGATGATTGTTTCCACTTTGCGATCGCTGGCGTGTCTGGAAGTGGCAAGTCATCGCTTGTGAACGCCTTCCGCGGTTTGCTTGGCAAGGATCACGGCGCTGCCGCCGTAGGCGTTACCGAGACGACAATGCAGATGGCCCGTTACCCAGATGCCAATCATCCATTCGTGTGGTACGACATTCCCGGCGCAGGAACGCTCGCTTGTCGGGATTGGCAATACTTCAACGATCAGGGACTTTATGTGTTCGACTGCATCATCGTCCTCTTCGACAATCGGTTCACCATGACAGACGTCGCCATCCTGATGAACGCCAGACGATTCAACATTCCCACGTACATTGTCCGGTCAAAAGCTGACCAGCACATTCGGAACGTCATGACGGAGATGTGTTACGATAGCGAGAGTAGGAATGGAGCCGAAAAAGAAAGATTGTATAAAGCTGCGCGGGAGCAATTCATCGAGAGCACGAAGAAGAGCGTCAAAACTAACCTGGAGGATGCGAATCTTCCAGACCAGCGAGTATACATCGTATCCAACCTCGCGATGTTCGCACTCGTGCAGCAAAAGATGCCGAAAAAGGCGATCGATGAGGTAGAACTAATTCAAGACCTCCTCAACCAAGCATACTCGAGGCGTGGAGCTCGGTCTAATAAGTTGAGCCCAGAGGGAGAAGGCGGTGCTCGTGTTTGAATATGTCAACATATACGTACTTGTGCTTGATTTCTGTCGGCAATGAAGTGGAATGTGTTCGGTGACCCAGATAGTGTCCACTCCTTGCTGGCGGTGAAACTGCGTATCCATGGGTCGTATCTGCTGTGGTCACCCGTAGGAACGTATGGCCACTCCAAGGTGCGTCCAGTGCGCCTCATCATCTTGAAGATATGACCAAGACCGTCTGATCTATATGTGCGAAGAAAAGGATCATGATATTTCGCTAAAGAAACGGACAGAGCTGGTTATCGTCCCATCAATATCCAAGATGACAACAATATTTGTCAAACTCAGACAGATATGCGTGCCGTGCGCGCAAGGATGCAGACGGTCGAAAGCGAAAGCGCGACTGTGTTCGCGCAATGCTTCAAGCACAATGATTTCTGGTGAACGAAAAAGGAATGAGGATCACGACCAACGATGTACCGTTAACACTAACAAGTTGGTCTAACGGCAGACGAAGGGTCTTGACAAATCTCTTCACCTTCCCCGTCGGCGGCGCTCGGCTGGATCGTGGGCGACTGGCCAATCACGGGCGTGATCGCCGGGGCCGAGGCGGACAGGTGGGGAGGTACAAGAATCCGTGTAGTGGGGGTCTGTGAGTGACAACGGCCCCGCTTAAAACGGGTCATTCCAACGGAGGAACATCCCGACTTTGGCTTCAACTGGACGTGGAGGGACTTCATGGGGTTCTGAATCTGCGCGTTCCGGTATTTCATGTTCGTCAGAAGGAAGGCCATAAAATACGATCGAGAGGGTGGTAGCAACGAGCCGGGACGTTCCTCGCGGATAGCAGATATGCATACATAATTGTAGGGCATCCGTCAACGGGAACCGTTCTTTTCTGGTGGTGCACTACTTACCAGACCACCGCATCACAAGTCGTGTCAGGGGCAAAGACGAGTTCTTGGAATGCATGCAACAGGGCGAATGTCAGGGAATCATGCCCGCTTCAACAGCTGGGACAGAAGCCTGCAACGATTCACTGAGATGAGAAATCTCGTATACAGTTATACTCACACGGTCAAAATAAACAGAGGGGTGGATGTCATGGACCCGGAGGTGGAATTCCGGGTCCCAGGATCCCATGGGCCATGATGGCGAAATAAAAGACGGTGTAGATAGCCATAGACCGGATGCCGGTGGTACACAGAGCCTGAGCCAATCTCCTAGTCAGTGTAGTTTGTACTGGAAACTTATTGAACGCCACAATGAACCTGCCATTCTGCGGATTCCGGTGTAGTTATAGCCATGTATTTTCCACTGGGTGACTGGCAGCTGTGCCATCGGATGCAATGTCGAGTCGGTATACACGTGACGGTGGCGATGCAGCGGCCGTATCCACTGGCCATAAAGCTCGGAATACAGCTCTCTGCTCTTCTGTTTCCTTGCCGCCGGATCTTGCCCTCGTCCCCGCTCACAATGTCCCTCCCATTCAACTTCAGGGGTCCGTGCTATTAGGGCACCTGTACATCGACTCCCATATCGGATGTCTCGTAAATTCAGGCACGATCCATTGCACATGATATCCGCAATAGTTCCCGTTCAACCCCGGCGCGAGGGTGTGGGATCTTGAAATGTAGATCCTACTTTTTACCGTAATTGGTGAATGGCTGTCTGGCAACTGGTCCTCCGACCAGATTCGTTCTGATTCAGCGGAGCCACCGCGTACACGCGTTCTTCGAGTCATTGGCTCATTCCTCATTCGATTTACTTCTCATACTCCACAGCAAGTACTACACGAGGCAGGCCCCACTGATAACATGAAGCAGAACCGACCTCGATCAGAACCCTTCGAAGTTCACGTTTACGTGTTGGAACTTGGAGCAAGTCACGCGTATCCGAGTCGATGGTTTGGGATATGAGCGACCCGTTCCGCCATGCTCCACCGCGACAAGGTCAGAGGGACCCACAAAACGTAAGGCCCTGTCCGGATTGCAGTAGTTAACGTCGGCTAGAAAGCCAACGTCGCTTCTTGGGTCACATGATCCGTGCTGAGTCTATGCGGCGGATGCCGCCCGGACGCCACCGAAACCATACCGCCCGGCGACCCCCTTCTCTCCCACCGAGGCCCCCTGCGCGTATCCCATGACTCGTAATTCGTCTCCAAACTCGAACAAATCTGCCGGATCACGATCATCCGGCAGATCGCGTCGCTCGAACCCTTACAGTGGTATTTCTGGTCCTAGCGGCAAGGGAAAGGGGAAAGCAAAAGCAAAAAGTGGCTCAGGTGCTCGGACGACATGGACCATCCCCGAAACCGACTTATTCGTCTCACTCCTTGTTTCAAAGCAGTCTGAAGCCGGCGATAACGGATTCAAAGATGATACATACAATGAGATTGCAAACGGAATCAACAGCGCATTCCCAGGACAACGGGTGCCAAAGACTGGCAAGATGTGTAAATCAAAGTGGACTTTGGTGAGTATCGTTGAGCTATCCGTGCGATCTGCGTCAGATCTGATGCATCAATGAAGCTAAAAAGTGAATGGACGCTCGTCAGCTCGCTCAAGAATGCATCAGGCCTGAACTACAGCGACAAGGAGGGGATGGTTGTAGACGAGAAAGATCGAGGTGGATGGGA